>CM035417.1:43622167-43737167 GCA_020310875.1 Ceratopteris richardii | reverse complement strand
GATGAAGCTCGAGAGAGTCAAATCTATGACGAGGAAGGCTAGCTATCTAAGAAAAGGAGTAACTAGCACCACATACTCTAGTAATGAACATTTATAACCATTCATGCACTGAAATAAATTATGAAGAACATGTTGTGAAAGCGCTCATAGATGTACTAATTAAAAGTGCATATGAAACAAGGGCTTATCAACACCATGGCAATGGCAAATACTTACCATTCTCAAGAGAAAACAAGGTGTCGATGATCGAGGGTGTTTCGATAATAGGAGACAACCAAGGAAATGGAGTTTATCCCAATCAGAAAGAAACAAACCAAAAGGAGATGTCTATATGGTGTTATTAAGCAATCAACTCTTGAGAGATGTACTCAGACACTGGCCATTACCATCCTAAGATGGGATCCCCTAAAACATGTTTTCAATAAAGGTGTCAAGGTGAAAATCAAGATAGAGAATATTACCATCAAGTCCTTGTGGTGCTAGAAGCTAAAATTTAGTGCCTATATTGAAGGATTTCAGTAAAGTTGGCCACCAGAGCGTTATTTGACCTACCACTCCAATTTTGAGGCAATCACTTTGCTGCACATTCAGTGAACATTAGGATTCATCAAGGCCCCCTG
This sequence comes from Ceratopteris richardii, assembly GCA_020310875.1. Taxonomy (NCBI): domain Eukaryota; kingdom Viridiplantae; phylum Streptophyta; class Polypodiopsida; order Polypodiales; family Pteridaceae; genus Ceratopteris; species Ceratopteris richardii. Next base: position 43,736,547 of record CM035417.1, on the reverse strand, counting down.
GACTCTTGAAGCCTATAAAAGCAAATTGTCTGGCACTCATTGGGGCACGTACATCTTACATCCTAGAACTTGAGGTCTTTTCTGGAATATAGCAAGCATATTTTAGCAGTGGTATTATATAGCATCTTTTCTGGTCCACTCTCTACACTCTATGCTTCATGCATATTGTTGGAGGTCACGCTCTCGTGAGGATAGAGAGCGTGGGCTTCCCTGTGGATGGCTAGCAGCACGAGAGTGTGATTGAATGGCTTCGTTCTAGCCATTCAATGTCACTCAGGAGTATTTCTTTGGAGCAAGTCTTCATCTTTATGTATTTATTGGTGCAAGTCTTCATCTTTTTGTGATCATTGTTTCTGATAAAGCTCTTGTATTCATTCTCTTTAGTTTCTAGAATGGCATGCTAGCCAGCATTTTTGCCCCATATAATCATTTTTCTGAACTAAGGAGTGGCTTCTTTCTCCACTATTTTCACTTGTCATTATTGTTCTCCTCGTGATTCTACAATACAATGTCTCTATTGTCAATGAATATACGTGCACAAAGGAATGATAAGGGGTAGATTTCCCTAAGGAGAACCTCCCTTGTTGAGGGTAGAGGAATTTTGAAGCTATATAGTTAATTTAAGTTCTAAAACTCTGCTAATTTGGAGAGTACTTAATTAGATTGTTGCTGAATCAGATTTCTTCTAACTCGGATGTAGCTTATTGAGATTTTTAGTAGAGAGTTATATTTTAATTGAGCGCCGACTTTGTGAGAAGAGAGTAGTTATGTTTTGGTTGCGCCCGAACAAGGGAGAGAGAAGAAGAAAGCAGGAGCAGACGAAAGAAGAAGACTTAGAAGGAACAGAAGAGAGATTCTTCATTCTTGTAATAGCGCATATACATATTCGAGCCAAGCCAAATCAATTATGTGATGATTTACTCGCAAGCGTAAAACTCTATCTATTGCGGGTTAGAATCTTCAAAATTATACTCTGTCTCAGCAGAGTAGTGATATATCTGAAATTTGCTAGAAGTCAATTCTCTATGTGTAGCAGACTAGTGCTGAGGACTTGTTTCATTAGAGTCAAGTAGTTGATGTGTTGTACTCGAACCCCAACACATTTGGCAATCTGCCTGTACTGTTGAAGAAGCAAGAAATGCATGAAAGAAAGAAGGCAACGATTTGGTAAAGTGTATTTTACAAGAGCGCAGGCAAGAGCAGTGAACGAGGAGTCATTCTCAGAATGTTACGATTGGTACAAAGCTGAGGAGGAAGCAAATCTGGAAACTGAAGAGGAATAGGGAGAAATAGGTGCAGCAGAGGCAAGGTTGGTGGGCGGTATACTTGGAGTGCTATTCCTAACAGAAGCAACTGTAGGAGTAAGAAGACGACTCCAGTTTCACCCACTTGCAGGGGTGACCGGTCAAAGAACTAGGCATACACCTAAGTGTATTCATAATGGTGTTTCATTTCCTAAGACAATAGTTATATTTATACAAGAGGATTAGGGAGCAACACAAAGGACGTTAATGAATCTCTCATCCTCTTGGACGTGGGATCCAGTTGTATTTCACAACAGTACGAAGAATTGGGAGAGAAGGCTTGTAACATTTGATCGTTCTATCCAACGAAGTCAAAGAACTATCTAACAATGGCTCAACAAGATTGTAGAGGAGGTACTGGGGTATCTACTTTTAACAAGAGCATACACCAAGCACTCCAGTACCTCACCTACTCAAGGGAGGTTCTCCTTAGGGAAATATACCCTTTAACACTTCTGTGAGCAGGCAGATATCAATGATTGCACAAAGTTGTGAATACTCCAGAAAATATTAATGACAAATGATAATAAAGGAATACCAATCACTCCTTAGTTCAAACGGATGATTACAACATAGGCAAAAGAAATGCTCTAAAGTTGATGCTCTGGGCAAACATGCCACTCCGGAACTAAACAATATCATTACAGAGATTCGTCCAATCCATACAATGAACACAACTAGATGCAGACTAGCAGTGATCAATACAAAGTCTGAAGAATTGCTCTAAGGAAAAGAGCATAAAAATACCACTAACTCACACTGAAAGACAAAGCCAGGCCCCTCTCTTCACACTATAGTGCTATTAGCCCTCCAATGGGAAGCCCACACTCTATATCCGCACCACAGAGTGACTCCCTACAGTAGGCTTGTAACCACAGAGTGCAAAGAGAGGACCCCTGTACGCATGTAAGTATATGTGTGTATCTAAATGTCTCCCAAATGAACACAAGTCCATTGCTTTTATAGGCTCCAATAGGCCAAGAGGGCCTTGCCAATTCCTCACGTCCACTGATCATGCGCCGGTTGATTGCCCAAGATTGGAGGGGTAAATCAAATTTGCCAGAAGTCTTGAATTGGATCCTCAAAATAGGCAGTCGTCATGAATGGTTGGCGGCAAGAAACATTTCTCCTTTTTTACTTTTACCATGTACAATTATTTTGCATGCAAGCTAAGATCCTCATTTGGTGCTGCCCGTGATATTCGAATGACCCTGAGAAGCACATCCTTCACCTAATTTTTGTAGTAGCTTTTTGATCCTTACATATTGAGTGGGCGGTGTGGGAGATGAGTTGTGGGGGTTGTGGGAGATTATGGTGGGTGTCAAAAATTGATCCAAGAATTCAACAATTATTATTGCACCATTGGAAAGTACTCGTTGAGAGCTTTCCAAGGATATATAACACTGTAGGGTTTGGTTGAAAAATGACCCTCAAACTATCCATCCAAAACTGGTCAAAACTTTCTCTACTACATCTTATCTTATACCTCTATGTAAAAAAAAAGAAAACCGATGGGCGCCTTGGATACTCCATCCGCCTCTCAACGCATAGATCTAGGTTCGATTCCTATGAAGCGTAGCGGCAAAATCCTTTTGAAAAGTTGATCGTGAACCTTCTTTTTTCCATAAAGTAATTGACGCCTATAATCTTAATATAATGAGGCCATTGGAGGTCGTGGAGGGGTGTGGGGTTTGCGGGGTTCGTGGGGATTGTGGAGGGGTGTGGAGGGGTGTGGGGTTTGTGGGGTTTATGGGGTTCGTGGGGGGTTGTGGAGGGGTGTGGAGGGGTGTGGGGTTTGCGGGGTTCATGGGGGGTTGTGGAGGGGTGTGGAGGGGTGTGGGGTTTGTGGGGTTTGTGGGGTTTGTGGGAGGTTGTGGAGGGGTGTGTAGGGGTGTGGGGTTTGTGGGGTTTGTGGGGTTTGTGGAGGGGTGTGAAGGGCTGTGGAGGGTTGCAGAAGTTGCGGAGGGTTGTGGGGTCGTGGGGGGTTGTGGAGCGTGAGGAGGGGTGTGGGGTTTGCGGGGTTCGTGGGGTTTGTGGAGGGGTGTGGAGGGGTGTGGGGTTTGCGGGGTTCGTGGGGGGTTGTGGAGGGGTGTGGAGGGGTGTGGAGGCATGTGGAGGGTTGCGGAGGGTTGTGGGATCATGGGGGGTTGTGGAGGGGTGTGGGGTTTGCATGGTTCGTGGGGGTTGTGGAGGGGTGTGGGGTTCGCAGGGTTCGTGGGGGGTTGTAGAGGGGTGTGGAGGGGTGTGGGTTTTGTGGGGTTTGTGGGGGGTTGTGGAGGGGTGTGGAGGGGGTGGAGGGTTGCGGAGGGGTGTGGGGTGGTGGGGGAATGTGGAGGGGTGTGGGGTTTGTGGGGGGTTGTGGAGGGGTGTGGAGGGGGTGGAGGGTTGTGGAGGGTTTTGGGGTCGTGGGGGGTTGTGGAGGGGTGTGGGGTTTGCGAGGTTCATGGGGGTTGTGGAGGGGTGTGGAGGGGTGTGGGGTTTGTGGGGTTTGCGGGGTTTGCAGGGTTTGTGGGGGGTTGTGGAGGGGTGTGAAGGGGTGTGGAGGGGTGTGGGGTTTGTGGGGGGTTGTGGAGGGGTGTGGAGGGTTGCGGAGGGTTGTGGGATCGTGGGGGGTTGTGGAGGGTGAGGAGGGTGAGGAGGGGTGTGGGGTTTGTGGGGTTTGCAGGGTTCATGGGGGTTGTGGAGGGGTGTGGGGTTTGTGGGGTTTGCGGGGTTCGTGGGGGGGTTGTGGAGGGGTGTGGAGGGGTGTGGAAGGGTGTGGAGGGTTGCGGAGGGTTGTGGGGTCGTGGGGGGTTGTGGAGGGGTGAGGAGGGTGTGGGGTTTGTGGGGTTTGCGGGGTTCGTGGGGGTTGTGGAGGGGTGTGGGGTTTGCGGGGTTCGTGGGGGGTTGCGGAGGGGTGTGGAGGGGTGTGGGGTTTGTGGGGTTTGTGGGGTTCATGGGGGTTGTGGAGGGGTGTGGATGTGTGTGGGGTTTGTGGGGTTTGTGGGGTGTTGTGGAGGGGTGTGGATGTGTGTGGGGTTTGTGGGGGGTTGTGGAGGGGTGTGGAGGGGTGTGGGGTTGAATAGGGAGAGAGAGAGAGAGAGAGAGAGAGAGAGAGAGAGAGAGAGAGAGAGAGAGAGAGAGAGAGAGAGAGAGAGAGAGAGAGAGAGAGAGAGAATCGTGCAGTGCTACAAGCCCCCACATCAAGTCTTTGCACCGTCCTGTGCAACTTTTCTTCATATGCTTATTGAATAGACTAAATAAACTACAACCACTGAATGAAATATGGTATGTACAGTGAATGAAGTTCTTCCATCTTCTCTTAATTCAGGTAATTCTTCACCCTGGAGATATTGACCAGGGGAATCCTCTTACCTTGCAAATCCTCTAGATGCATTGCTCCATGTGGTAATACCTTTATCACTCTGTACGGTCCTATCCATTTGGGTGCCAATTTGGTTGAAGCTGTTGGGATCTAATGCACCAGAACCAAGAATCCTTCCTGTACTTCTTTCAACCTAAGATATTTGTCGTGCAATCTTTTGCGACCTTCTTGGTGTCATTGGAAAGCTAAGGGAGTCTACTAATCAAGTCTGAAGCTAAAGAGGTCAATCTCTTGGATCATCCATCCATCTTTCCCAACAGTGGTATCAGAGCAAATAAGGTAAAATGGGAGATGGTTTTCCTTCATTCATTGATAAATTGGACACGAACAACTATCAAGCTTGGTCTCTAAGGATGAAGACCTACTTGCAAGGAAGGAGTCTCTATGGATACATCTCAGGAGATGAGGAATTGACCTCATTCAAAGCAAGAGGATTGCCAACCAAGGAAGAACAAGAAAAGCTCAATACATGGTGTGCAAAAGATGCATTGGCAAGGTCTTATCTACTCAACTCTATATCTTACTTTCTTTTACCTCATATGAGAAATTGTAAGACTTCCCAAGAGACTTGGGAAACCTTTTCATCATATTTTTCCTCTAATACAAGGGCTAGGAAAAATCAGTTGTGGATTGAATTCACAACACTAAGGAAGCAACCTAAGCAAGCTGTTTCAGAATTTGTGACCAAGATTAAGGATGTTGCAGATCAGTTAGCAAGCATAGGAAAAGAAATTGAAGAAGAACAGGTTGTGAGGCAGGTAATTAATGGAATCAAGGCTGATGACAAGTGGGAAAGCTTTACCACTTCAATGGATCTCTACATGGACATGCACACCCCAGATCTTACAACTCTCATGGGACAACTATTTACAAATGAAGCAAAGCTCACAAAGAATGGAGATACATCCAAAGGTAACAACTCTTCTGCCCTATACACTGATAAAAAGTCTAAGGATAAAGGTAAGTGTAAGAAGGTGGAAGATGAAGGCTCTACCTCCCAAGCCAACTATGCAGGGAGAGGTAGATCTTCAAGAGGCAAGGGCAGAGGAGGTAAGCAAGGTAGGGGGAGATTCTATAATTCATCACCATGTAACATTTGTGGTTTATCAAACCACACCACAGATGAGTGTTTCAGGAATTACGAAAATCAGAGAGGAAGAGTCTACCAAAGAGGTGGATACTCTCAATCTAGAGGAAGGTTCAACCATCACCAAGGCCACAACAACAATTACAACAACAACTACAACAACAATTACAATGGCAACTACCAAGGAGGATTCAAAACTAGATGGGACTACAACAACTACACAGAAGAGCAAGATGACTCTCTTTTGATCATGAAGATGACTTCAAAGACAGGTACAAATGATGATCACTTATTTTATATTGATTCAGGGTGTTCAAATCATGTGGCTGGTAATGTGGCACTACTCTCTGATCTTGAGGAACCAAAAGGTAAACACCAAGTCCAAACAGGTGATGATACAAAGCATTCTGTAGTTAAAGTTGGAAATGTGAAAACTTGTGATGGTAATCAGAATTTGTTGAGCAGAGTACTTTATGTACCAACAATTACAAAGAACTTAATGAGTGTTGGTCAGATTGTAGAAAAAGGGTTGCAGGTCAGGTTCAATCAACATGGAGCATTTGTGGAGGACCCAAGACATGGATTCAAAAGGATAGCTAAAGGAGAAAAATCAGGTAGACTTTTCACTTTTGAGTTGGAAGATACAAAAAATATTGCATTATACAGGTATAAGGATCAGACACTTTCAGAGCTTGAGATTTGGCACAAGAGATTAGGACACATAGGAGAAAAGACCTTGAAGCAAATGTGCAGGGACCAATGTGTGCTTGGGATACCTAAGGTATCCAATCAACATATGATTTACAAGTGTGGTGCTTGTCAATTTGGTAAATCTCACAGGTTACCCTTCTCAAGGAAAGGATAGATGCATGAAGACTACCTAGAGCTGGTACACACAGATGTTTGGGGACTTAGCAAAGACCCCTCAGTCTCAGGTTCAAGGTACTATGTGTCTTTTATTGATGACTATAGCAGATGGACTGTATTATACTTTATGAAGCACAAGGATGAGGTGTTTAATTGTTTTAAGAAATACCTTGCACTAGTTGAAAATCAGACAGGAAGGAATTTGAAGAGGCTAAGGTCAGATGGAGGAGCTGAATACTTCTCCAATGAGTTTGAGGATTTTTTACAAAACAGAGGCATCAAAAGGGAAATAACCACAAGGTATTCTCCTGAACAGAATGGGGTAGCTGAAAGAAGAAATAGGTTAATTGTTGAGACAGCTAGATCTATGCTTAATAAGAAGAACTTACCTAACTACCTATGGGCAGAGAGTGTCTCTACTGCCACCTATGTCATAAACAGGTTACCATCAAAATCACTTGATGGTATGACACCTTATGAAGCATGGCATGGTAAGAGACCATCATTAGATCATTGCAAAATCTTTGGATGTGTAGCATATGTACACATACCTTCACAGGTTAGAGATAAGCTAGATCCAAAGGCTGAAAAATGCATTTTTTATTGGGTATGATTTAAATAAAAAAGGTTACAGGTTTTATAACCCTACCAATAAGGGATTTATGGTAAGCAGAGATGTAATTTTTGATGAGAATGATTCTTGGTATGAGAATGAATGCAGGAAGGTCAAACTACCCTATGATTTGGAAGAGGAATTTCCAAAACTTACAAAGGAGGAACCAACTCAGAAAGAAGACTCAAGTTCAGATGATGAAGATACAATCAACCTTGAAGAGTTCAAGGCATGGAAGTCCAAAGGCAAAATGAAGATGAAGAAGCTTGAAGACATACCTGAATCTTCAGCTCAACCCTTTAGGAGATCACAAAGGGAAAGTAAAAAACCTATCAGATATGGGTATGATACAACTCTTGTTACTAAACATTCAGTTTATCTTGCCAAGGATTTGCTAAATGAAGAACGAGGATCATATGAAGAAGCAATCACAAAATCAGAATGGAAAGAAGCTATGGATGAGGAGATTGAAGCACTCAAGGAGAGTGATACATGGGAGCTAGTACCCAGGAAGGACTCCATGAAGGTAATAGGATCTAGATGGATCTATAAGTTGAAAAGAAATTCTGATGGCACAATTATCAGGTACAAGGCCAGGTTAGTAGCCAAGGGTTTTGCACAAACCCAAGGCATTGACTATGAAGAAACATTTTCTCCTGTGGCCAAGATGCCAACAATCAGAGTGTTGGTGAGTGTGGCTGCATCAAAGAATTGGAACATGTACCAATTGGATGTCAAGAATGCTTTATTGAATGGATGGATCTCAAAAGAGGTTTATATGTCACAACCTCCTGGCTATGAAGACCCTAAGAAGGTAACTTATGCTTGCAAATTAAAGAAGGCATTATATGGATTGAAGCAGGCACCTAGGGCATGGAATTAGAGGCTAATTACATACCTCCAAGACCAAGGATTTGTTATGAGCAAGGCAGATACTTCTTTGTTCATTAAAAGAAGTAATTCAAAGGTAATATATCTCTATGTTTATGTTGATGACATCATCATTACAGGTAATGATATCAATGGAATCAGATACATCAAAAGTCAGATGATGAAGGAGTTCAAGATCAATGATCTTGGATTATTGAAATATTTCTTAGGACTTGAATTAGTCTACACTAATTCAGGGATATACATTACTCAGAAGAAGTATGTACAAGACATGTTGAAGAAATTTCACTTGCAGGATGCTAAAGCATCTAGCACTCCAATGGAGGTGAATCTAAAGCTAAGTGCCCATAAAGGATATGAAGTCCAAAACATTACAGGTTATCAAAGTATGGTGGGTAGCTTGAACTATGCTACCTTAGCTAGAATTGACATTGCATATGGAGTTAGTGTGCTAAGTCAATTTATGCACAAGCCAAGGATACCTCACTTAGAGGCTGCAAGAGAATATTGAAGTATCTCAAGGGTACACAGAACCATGGTTTGTATTTTCCTTATACTTCAAATATTGATATAAAAGTCTATTCAGATGCAAATTCGGCAGGATGCAAGGATGATAGGAGGAGCACTTCAAGATACATTTCTTTTGCAGGTGACAAACCAATTTCATGGTCTGCAAAGAAGCAACCAACTGTTGCATTGTCTTCTACAGAGGCAGAGTATAGAGGGCTAGCTAATGCCACTCAAGAAGCAATTTGGATTAAGCTTTTGTATACAGAATTTGGCCTATATACTAGGCCTCCAATTATCTTTGGAGATAATACAAGTTCTCTTCACCTTGCAGCTAATCCTATCTATCATGCTAGGACAAAACACATAGAAGTACATTACCATTATGTAAGGGAGAAGTTTCTAAGCAAGGACATTCAGCTGACTTATGTGTCAACCAACATGCAATGTGCAGATTTGCTGACTAAAGCTTTGGATGGAACCAAACTTTGCAGGTTCAAATCTATGATTGGATTACAGGATATACTTGAAGATTGAGTATGAAGACTTAAGCCAAAATGTTTGGCTTGAGGGGGAGCTGTTGGTGTAAACCACAAGCCTACACATTTGGCTTGGAAGATATCATGAAGACTCTACATGCATGAAGAACCATAGGAACATATGCTAGTGATTACTTACCACTTTACCTCATTGTAAAAGTCAATTTTACTTAGAATCTTTTGTAATCACCTACCCAAATGAATCTTGGAAAAGGTAGTTCATTTGATTGAGAGAATATCTCCAAGTTTTTAGAAGCTTGATTAGAGGGAGCCAAGAATTTGAATTTGAATTCAAATTCTTACACATTTCACATAAAAGGTGAACATGAAAAGTCGCGAGAAGAGACATCACTCCCGAGCTTCATTTTAATGTCATTGAGTGTGTGTGAGGATTATTCCATAGCCTACACCTCTCTACACCATTGGGCAACGCTAGTCATGCCAATGGAATTGTACACAAGTGTTAATTTATAGATACATTTACATTATTCATCTCTGTATTCTCTGCTAGTCTACTCCAAAGTCTGTCAGTTTGTCAAGGGCATATCTCAGTCAATACTCCACCGAATTCAGTCATTCAAAGCTTGTTGGATGCAGCTCAAAGTCATCTACATGCTAACAAAGTTTTAAGTGATTTCATTCAGCCAATTCAGAGAAATCGTCGTCGAGGTGCTCACTGGTCTATCTCTGCTACAGTCCTAAAAAGTCGGGGGTATACCAAATCTTGCTAAATTAATTTCTCTTAGCATAGCTCATTATTTTACATCATTCCACTTGCAAATGGTAGCTTACTAAGCTAATTGAATACCCCTAGAAGGAAGTTTATCAATTGCTACTGTGCTGGTCACACTGAGCAAAACATTGAGCAGGTGTCAAGACCAAAGTAGAAGGTTTTCTTGACTTTGTGACTTCCAAAGTTATCTGTTTTGATTCAATCATTGCACATTTCATTTCCAAAGGACATAGGCCATTTCTTGGTGTCATTGGAAAGCTAAGGGAGTCTTGTAATCAAGTCTGAAGCTAAAGAGGGCTGGTACAAAGCAGGTTTTAGCAGTACCTACTCAATCTCTTGGATCATCCATCCATCTTTCCCAGCACCCTGGTCCATCCTTGAGGTATATCCGAAAAGGGGAGATCCTCTCTGCATTCAGGCTCATAACTTTCCTTTTCTGGAACTTCTATAGTTGTTGCCCCTACGATGTTTGTATTCTCCTGCAAACTTCCATTCTTCAACTCCTTGGGAACTTCATGGCCTTTTCCTGCAACTCCTTCATCCGTAACGTCTTCTTCTATTTCACTGATTTCCACCGTGCAACACTCTGCACTTTCCATCATCCAATTCAATAATGTATCTTCTTGTTGGGGTAGAGAGGGCACTACCTGAGTGTCCACAGTATACCCACTAGTTTTCCCTGAGTCGAATCCTTCTTCCAAATGTAGTTGCAGTTGGCTATTGGTGCTTGTTGAAATCCATAGTTTGTTTTTCCCCCAATCTTGCAAAGCTTTTGCTTGCCTCAGCCAAGGTCTCCCTAGGAGTAAAGGGTAAGAAGTCTCTTGTGGAAGTGCAATAACAACAAAATCTAGAACAAAGTGGCAACCCTATACTATCATCAGTACCTTTTCAATAATGCCAAGAGGTGCAACCCGATGTTGATCTGCTAGTGTAACTCTGAATGATGCCGTCGCGCATTGAAGAAGCTAGGCAACATTTTGAAGGGGATACACAAATGAACTATGCTGCAGAACTAGACACTATTGGGCAACTAAGGAAGGAACTGGAGGCATTGAGAATGCAACAAAATCAACAAGAAGAGAAGGTCTTGCCACCCCTCCATCGCACTGATGATGAAGTAGCTCAACTTCGCCGTGAGTTAGAAGATTTGCGAACCACTCAGGAAATAAGAAGCCAGATTTAGTGTACAATATGTAACAACAATGGACATTCCCATGCTAATTGGCCTAACAAGGTAAGCTGTCAATTTTGTGGAAAGGATGGTCATGAAGCTAGAGACTGTTACTACCTCAAGGGTACACAGCAATGAGGTAACCCTCAACCTTTGGATTCATATTATGCTAGTACTTCAAATGCACCTAATAGAGAGGAAAATCGTACGACAAAGCCTAGATATAATAGACCATTGATGTGTTATCGATGTGGTGAGTATGGCCATATGCAAAATAGGTGTTCCCTTCTAGAAGATGCACCTCCTTATCAACATTTTCCAGAGGCCAAGGATCACTATACCAAAGACTGCCCAAGAAGCCGTCCTCCTCCAATCCACATGATTGCAGTCTCTCCACAAGAAGAAGGTATGACCACTCAGTCTTATGCTGTTTTATCCTCTGCAATGCCCATGATGACTAGAGTCAGATAAGCAACAACAATCCGTAGAGAGGAACAACAAGGATTCCAAGATAAAGAGGAGGAAAAGAAGGCTGGGTGGAAGGGCCAAGCAGAAATTGAAGGAGCTTATGAAAGGATGGCTACTTCTCTAAGGGACCAACCAACAAGTCTGCAAGAAGACACTCATGAGGTAAACATTGAATAGATCTTGAAAGTTATTCATCACACGGTTAGTCTATACGAACTTATAAGGATGGATTCAAAAATAAGAAGTGACTTATTGAGGATTATACACTCTGATCACTTGATCCAATCACCCAGTATAGATGGTTTCATGGTTGATTTTCGCCTTGCACCCTTGGCAGACTACCAAAGCTCAAGATTATCTGTTTGTATAAAGGATGAAGCCCTCACAGGTGTGATCATAGATGGAGGCTCTGGTATCAATTTGATGCCAGATTTCACAATGAAGAAACTGAATTTGAACCCCAGAGGGTTGCATACAATCTAAGAGACTCACCTAACTTCTGCTGAGATGACCTAGGCAAAGCTTTCTCTATCCATTTTTTAACCAACAAATCACCTGGAGCATGTGGAAGATGTTCAACAAGTGCTTTTGTCCTAGTGTGAAGTTCATGGAAGGATTCACCTAGTCTCAGCCTTAAGTTCTCTAGCTGATCTAGAGCTCTTTCAGAGTAGTCACTTGGCAGAAATATCTATGAGAATGCCATCTTCAGAGCCTCCCATGTAGCAAAAAGGCCATCTGCATATTGACTGTACCATTTGTCTGCAAGGCCTTCCAATGTGGATGGGAAGAGTACCAGCATTGCATCCTCTCTATTCTGCAGACCTTGTCCACGGCATAAGGAGATGAACCTCCTCACATGATCATCAGCATCCTCATAAGCTTGTCCCTTGAAGGTAGGGAACTTGACATTGAGCCTAGAGAGTAAATCAGAGAGATCCTCCATTTGCACTGGTGTTTCCTTTGACGTATCTAAGGAGAAAGCTAATGTTCTTGTATGCTTCTCCTTTGAGAGTGGTGTCGCACCCAAATCAATAGATAAATTCAAGGAGGGTAGAGGGGATCTAGGTTCACTAGTGGAAGATATAGTTGACTTGTTAAGGCTCCTTCGTACACGAAGAGGCTCCTTATCTGCTTGCGTATGGGTCATGTACTTACTTGCAAATGCAATAGGGCAAAAATACCAAAAAAAAAGGACTATTTACTATCCTTAGGGCCTCTCACAGAAATGCAAGTGTCCCACCGGGCATGCCAAAGTGTAGAGGAGGTACTGGGGTATCTACTTTTAACAAGAGCATGCAGCAAGCACTCCAGTACTTCACCTACTCAAGGGAGGTTCTCCTTAGGGAAATATCCCCTTTAACACTTCTGTGAGCAGGCAGATATCAATGATTGCACAAAGTTGTGAATACTCCAGAAAATATTATTGACAAATGACAATAAAGGAATACCAATCACTCCTTAGTTGGAACATATGATTACAACATAGGCAAAAGAAATGCTCTAAAGTTGATGCTCTGGGCTAGCATGCCACTCTAGAACTAAACAATATCATTAAAGAGATTCATCCAATCCATACAATGAACACAACTAGATGCAGACTAGCACTAATCAATACAAAGTCTGAAGAATTGATCTAAGGAAAAGAGCATAAAAATACCACTGAATTACACTGAAAGACAAAGCTAGGCCACTCTCTTCACACTATAGTGCTATTAGCCCTCCACTGGGAAGCCCACGCTCTGTATCCGCACAACAGAGTGACTTCCTATAGTAGGCTTGTAACCACAGAGTGCAAAGAGAGGACCCCTGTATGCATGTAAGTATATGTGTGTATCTGAATGTATCCAAAATGAGCACAAGTCCATTGCTTTTATAGGATCCAATAGGCCAAGAGGGCCTTGCTGATTCCTCACATCCACTGATCATGCGCCGGTTGATTGCTTAAGATTGGAGGGGTAAATCAAGTTTGCCACAAGTCTTGAATTGGATCCTCAAAATAGGCAGTCGTCATAAATGGTTGGCGGCAACAATCATTTCTCCATTTTCACTTTTACCATGTACACTTTTTTTGCATGCAAGCTAAGATCCTCATTTTGTGCCACCCGTGATATTCGAATGACCCTTAGAAGCACATCCTTCACCTAATTTTTGTAGTAGCTTTTTGATCCTTACATATTGAGTGGGCGGTGAGTTGTGGGGGTTGTGGGAGATTATGGGGGGTGTCAAAAATTGATCCAAGATTTCAACAATTATTATTTTTTAATTTGAATATACTCGTCGAGAGCTTTCCAACAATATATAACACTGTAAAGTTTGGTTGAAAAATGATCCTCAAACTATCCATCCAAAACTGGTCAAAACTTTGTCTACTACATCTTGTCTTATACCTCTATGTAAAAAAAAACCGTAGGGCGCCTTGGATAGTCCATCCGCCTCTCAACTCATAGATCTGGGTTCGATTCCTACAAAGCGTAGCGGCAAAATCCTTTTGAAAAGTTGATCGTGAATCTTCTTTTTTCCATAAAGTAATTGACGCCGATAATCTTAATATAATGAGGCCATTGGAGGTCGTGGAGGGGTGTGGAGGGGTGTGGGGTTTGCGGGGTTCGCGGGAGTTGTGGAGGGGTGTGGGGTTTGTGGGGTTTGTGGTGGTTCATGGGGGGTTGTGGAGGGGTGTGGAGCGGTCTGGTATTTGTGGGGTTTGCGGGGTTCACGGGGTTCGTGGGGGGTTGTGGAGGGGTGTGTGAGGGGTGTGGAGGCGTGTGGAGGGGTGTGAAGTTTGTGGGGTTTGTGGGGGGTTGTGGACGGGTGTGGGGTTTGTGGGGGGGTTGTGGAGGGGTGCGGAGGGGTGTGGCGGGTTGCGGAGGGTTGTGGGGTCGTGGGGGGTTGTGGAGGGTGAGGAGGGGTGTGGGGTTTGTGGGGTTCGTGGGGGTTGTGGAGGGGTGTGGGGTTTGTGGGGTTTGCGGGGTTCGTGTGGGCTTGTTGAGGGGTGTGGAGGGGTGTGGAGGGTTGCGGAGGGTGGTGGGGTCGTGGGGGGTTGTGGAGGGATGTGAGGTTTGTGGGGTTTGCGGGGTTCATGGGGGTTGTGGAGGGGTGTGGGGTTTGTGGGGTTCTCGGGGTTTGTGGGGGGTTGTGGAGGGGTGTGGGGTTTGTGGGGGGTTGTGGAGGGGTGTGGAGGGGGTGGAGGGTTGTGGAGGGTTGTGGGATCATGGGGGGTTGTGGAGGGGTGTGGGGTTTGTGGGGTTTATGGGGGGTTGTGGAGGGGTGTGGAGGGGGTGGAGGGTTGTGGGGTCGTGGGGGGTTGTGGAGGGGTGTGGGGTTTCTGGGGTTTGCGAGGTTCGTGGGGGTTGTGGAGGGGTGTGGGGTTTGCGGGGTTTGTGGGGTTCGTGGGGGGTTGTGGAGGGGTGTGGACGGGTGTGGGGTTTGTGGGGTTTGTGGGGGGTTGTGGAGGGGTGTGGAGGATTGCGGAGGGTTGTGGGGTCGTGGGGGGTTGTGGAGGGTCAGGAGGGGTGTGGGGTTTGCGGGGTTCGTGGGGGTTGTGGAGGGGTGTGGAGGGGTGTGGGGTTTGTGGGGTTTGCAGGGTTCGTGGGGGGTTGTGGAGGGGTGTGGAGAGGTGTGGAGGGTTGCGGAGGGTTGTGGGGGGTTGTGGAGGGGTGAGGAGGGGTGTGGGGTTTGTGGGGTTTGCGGGGTTCGTGGGGGTTGTGGAGGGGTGTGGTGGGGTGTGGGGTTTGTGGGGTTTGTGGGGTTCGTGGGGGGTTGCGGAGGGGTGTGGAGGGGTGTGGAGGGGTGTGGGGTTTGTGGGGTTCGTGGGGGTTGTGGAGGGGTGTGGGGTTTGTGGTGTTTGTGGGGGGTTGTGGAGGGGTGTGGAGGTTGAATAGGGAGAGAGAGAGGGAGAGAGAGAGAATCGTGTGGTGCTACAAAGATTATCACAAAGTCAACAACGTTCTTATTTCGCCAGATTGTCAGTAAAGTTTCACTTCTAGTGGATCACCATTAGAGTTTACAATCTTTATTTTTGTGAGTTTTCTAGATCGCTTCTCTATAGTCGCGTTCAATAGAGATGCTTAAAAATCGATTGCCTCCGCACGCAGGTCTAGTTGCCAAGTAACTGTTTGAAGGATTCTCCGTGATTAAAGAGGTACAGGCTTCTTGTAACTAACAAGCTGCAGGACAGTCCACGTCCTGTAGGACAGCTGGTTGAGCTTTGGCCTCTTGAGGCGGAGGTCCAAGGTTCAAGTCCCAGGCTGGACATGTTATGGCTTAGGCCAGTTAAACCCAGTTGTAACCATGTCTCTCAATTGTAACCTTGTCTAACCCCTGCTTTGTGGGATACGGGGGGTCCCGCGGGTGCTATGCCCATTCACTTGTACAGTTGCAATTTCAAAGTTAAAGTCCGGGGGAGTAGGCTTTGGCTGAACCTCCATTTAAAAAAAAAAAAAAAAAAAACAAGCTGCAGGATGCATCTGGAAAAGATTATAAACACATAGAGACGATTCCTCTGGACAGGATTATAAACACATAGAGACGATCTAAAGGGTTAATCTAGAAAAAATATAAACACATAGAATTGGAAAAGAATTATAAACACATAAAAGTTTTGGTGTTCAAGAAGTACAAAGAACACTCTTCTTGATGTTCTTTGACCTCTGTGAAGAGAACTATGCACAAAAATACTTCAAAATAGATCCAAAAATCCCCCCAAAAATGCTTGGAAGATAGGCTTTCAAAGCAAAGAGTGAAATTTTGAGGGCCCAAAAGTTGTTGAAGATAATTTGAACCTTAGTCTTTGGCCTTCTTCAATCATCACAAGAGTGTAGCTTAGTGGCAAGAGATTTCCACAGTAAAGTGAGGTCTAGAGGGGACACTACTGGGATGTGTGACCTCCTAAGAAGTACTAGGAACCTGCATTTTTCGTGATTGTTGAGGTCCTCCCTCACTCATAGCCAATAGCACCAATAGTGACTTCAGTGACTCGGATGACAATGTATGCCAAGGTCTATGTTTTGGTCACCGCCTTAGTCATAAGCCTTTAAGAAAACCTTGGGTGGGTGGGTAAAGTTAAATTGTTTTTTTCTTAACATAGCATTAGCTTCTCTTTTGCATCACATGTAGTTTACTTGCAGAAGGAAACATTGCTAGCCTAAGGCGCCTTTAAAAGAGCATCCCATAAGTGATGCCATGCAATGCCTATGGGGGAGACACTTTTGTTTTCCAAGCATTGTTTTTGTGATGCTTTGTATAAGGAGCATTGCGTAATCAACACTTCCCTTTTCTTTAGAAGGGGCATCATTCAAGCACCCATTCTCTTATAGTGATCCTATATGAAAGCAAAGCTCAAGAAATTACCATTAGAGCTTAGAATCCTTATTTATCTAGATTTTCTAAATGGTCTCTGTATCTATAATCAGATTCAATAGAGATACTAGAAAGTGGATTGTCTCCTTGGAAGATCTAGTCATGATGTAATCTTTGAACGAATTGCAGAACTCTCTTTGCTTAACGAGCTCCAAGATTGTCTGTAACTAAGAAGCATGCATGTGTATGTAAGTATATTCATGTGTATGCATGCTTTTATGTATGCATCATGTGTGTATGTGTGCATACATGTGTATGCATGTATGCATGTGTGTATCCATTTCTATGTATATATGTGCATATGTGTGTCTTTTTGCATGCGGGTTTGATGTGCTTATATCTATGTATGTTTATGTGTCTATGGTATATGTATGTGTATGCATGTGAATGCGATGTGTATGTATGCTCATATGTGTGATATGTACATGTGTGTGTGCATGCATGTATGCATGTATGCATGTGTGTATGGATGTTCCTATGTATGTATGCATGTGTGTGTGATGTGTTTGTATGTGTATACATATATGTGTGTAAGCATGCATGTATGCATGTGTACATGCACATGTGTATGTATGAGTGTGTGTCTGTATGCATGTGTATATGTATGTATGTTGTGATGTGTATGTATGTACGTATGTGTGTGTGTGACATATGCATGTGTGTGTTTGTGCATACATGTATGCATTTGAGTATGTGTGCATGTGTGAATGCATGTTTATGTATGCATTTGTGTGTCATATATATTAATGTGTGTGTCACATATATGCATGTAAGTGTATGCGTGATGTGTATGTATATATGTGCATATGCATGGGATATATGCCTGTGTGTGTATAGATGAATGTGTTCATGTGTTCATGTGTAGGTATGTATGTGTGCATGTATAGGATATATGCATTTTTGTTTGCACGTATGCATGTTTGTATGTGTATTTGTGCTTATATGTATGTATATGCATGCATGTATGTATGCATGTGTGTCTATGTGTCCGCGTGATGTGTATTTATATATGCACATGTGTATTTATATATGAATATGTGTGTGTGATATATGAAGGTGTATGCACGTATGTATATGTGTGAAGTGTATGTATGATCATGTGTTTGATATAAAACTTGTGTGTGCATGCATGTATGTGTATGTATGTATATATGTATGTATGATTGTGTGTGTATGTGTAGCACCACAAGATTCTCTCTCTCTCTCTCTCTTTCTCTCTCCCTATTCAAACCCCACACCCCTCCACACCCCTCCACACCCCCCTACGACCCCACAACCCTCCACACCCCTCCACAGCCCTCCACAACCCCCCACAAACCCCACAAACCCCACAAACCCCACACCTCTCCACAACCCCCCACAAACCCCACAAACCCCACACCCCTCCACAACCCCCCACAAACCCCACAAACCCCACAAACCCCATGAACCTCACAAACCCCAAAAACCCCACACCCCTCCACAAACCCCACAAACCCCATGAACCCCACAAACCCCACACCCCTCCACAATCCCCCACAAACCCCACACCCCTCCACAATCCCCCACAAACCCCACCAACCCCACACCCCACCACACGCCTCCACAACCCCACACAAACTCCATAAACCCCAGGAACCCCACAAACCCCACAAACCCCACACCCCTCCACAAACCCCACAAACCCCACAAACCTCCACAAACCCCACAAACCCCACACCCCTCCACAAACCACCCAAACCCCACAAATCCCACAAACCCCACAAACCCCACGAACCCCACACCCCTCCACAAGCCCCAAAAACCCCACGAATCCCACAAACCCCACAAACCCCCCCCACAAACCCCACACCCTTCCACAACCCCCCATGACCCCACAACCCTCCACAAACCCCCACGACTCATCAGTGTGAATAATTTGATGGAAAAAAAAGGTGCACGATCAATTTCAAAATGATTTTTGCCGCTGCGCTTTGGAGGACGCGAGATCTATACCCTGAGAGGCGGATGGACTATCCAAGGCGCCCGTCGATTTTTTTACATGGAGGTATAAGACAACATGTAATAGACAAAGTTTTGACCAGTTTTGGATGGATAGTTTGAGGATCATTTCTCAACCAAACCCTACAGTGTTATATATCTTTGGAAAGCTCTTGACGAGTGCTTTTCAATGGTGCAATAATAATTTTTGAAATCTTGGATCAATTTTGACCACCCCCAAAAAACCCCCACAACTCATTTCCCATATGTAAGGATCAAAAGCTACTACAAACATTAGGTGAAGGATGTGCTTCTCACGATCATTCGAATATCACAGGCGGCACAAAATGAGGATCTCAGTTGCATGCAAAAGTGACAGTAAAAGTGTAAATGGTAAAAGTGGAAGTGGAGAAATGAGTGTTGCCGCCAACCATTCATGATGACTGCCTATTTTTGAGGATCCAATTCAAGATTGGTGGCATATTTGATCTCTTCCTCTATTTTTGGGCAATCATTCGGCACATGATCAGTGGACGTGAGGAATCGGAAGGCCCTCTTGGCCTATTGGAGCCTATAAAAGCAAGGGATTTGTGTTCATTTGGGATACACACATATACATACGTACGTACAGGGGTCCTCTCTTGGCACTCTGTGGCTACAAGCCTATTGTAGGAAGTCACTCTATGGTGAGGATACAGAGCGTGGGCTTCCTAGTGAGGGCTAATAGCACTATAGTGTGAAGAGAGTGGCTTTGTTTTGTTATTCAGTGTGAGTCATTGGTATTTCATGCTCTTTCCCTTAGAGCAAGTCTTCATACTTTGTATTGATCAGTGCTATTCTACATCTAGTTGTGTCCATCATACGGATTGGATGAATCCCTTGCATTGATGTTGTTTAGTTCTGGAGTGGCATGTTAGCCCAGAGCATAATCTTTTTGAGCATTTCTTTTGCCTATGTTGTAATCATCTGATTCGAACTAAGGAGTGGTTGGTCTTCCATTATTGTCATTTTCATTAATATTATCCCTAAGTATTCACAACTCTGTGCAATTGTTGATATTTGCCTGCTCACAAAAGTGTTAAAAGGTATATTTCCCTAAGGAGAACCTCCCTTGAGTAGGAGAAGTATTTGAGTGCTTAGTGCATGCTCCTGTTAAAAGTAGATACCCCAGTACCTCCTCTACAGTTTGGCACACTTGGTGGGACCCTTGCATTTCTGTGAGAGGCCCTCATGATAGTAAATAGTCCTCTTTTTTAGTATTTTTGCCCTATTCCATTTGCAAGTAGGTACATGACCCATATGCGAGCAGATAAGGAGTCTCTTCGTGTACGAAGGAGCCTTAACAAGTCAGCTATATCTTTGACTAGTGAACCTACCTCCCCTCTACCCTCCTTGAATTTATCTATTGATTTGGGTGCGACACCACTGTCAAAGGAGAAGCATAGGAGAAGACTTCTCCTCAGATACGTGAGAAGAAACACCAGTGCAAATGGAGGATCTCTCTCATTTACTCTCGAGACTCAATATCAAGTTCCCTACCTTCAAGGGACAAACTTATGAGGATGCTTATGATCATGTGAGGAGGTTCATCTCCTTATGCCGTGGACGAGGTCTACAAAATAGAGAGGATGCAATGTTGGCACTCTTTCCATCCACATTGGAAGGCCTTGCTGACAAATGGTATAGTCAATATGCAGATGTCCATTTTGCTACATGGGAGGCTCTGAAGACGGCATTCTCAGAGACATTTCGACCAAGTGATTCCTCGAAAAGAGCTCTAGATCAACTAGAGAAACTAAAGCTAAGATCAAGTGAATCCTTTCATGAACACACTAGAACAAAAGCACTTGTTGCACGTCTGCCACATGCTCCAGGTGACTTCTTAGTTCAAAAATGGATAGAAAAAGCTCTGCCCAGGTCATCTCAGCAGAAGCTACGTGAGTCTCCTAGATTGGATGCAACCCTCAATGATCATGTTGCAGCAGCATCACACATTGAAGAAGCTAGGCAACATTTTGAAGGGGATACACAATCGAATTATGCTACAGAACTAGACCCTATTGGGCAACTGAGGAAGGAACTGGAGGCATTGAGAATGCAACAAAATCAACAAGAAGAGAAGGTCTTGCCACCACTTCGTCCCACTAATGATGCAGTAGCCCAACTTCGCCATGAGTTAGAAGATTTGCGGACCACTCAAGATATAAGAAGGCAGATTTGGTGTACAATATGTAACAACAATGGAGATTCCAATGCTAATTGCCCTAACAAGGTAAGCTGTCAATTTTGTGGAAAGGATGGTCATGAGGCTAGAGACTGTTACTACCTCAAGGGTACACAGCAACGAGGTAACCCTCAAGCTTTGGATTCATATTATGCTAGTACTTCAAATGCACCTAATCGAGAGGAAAATCGTACGACAAAGCCTAGACATAATAGAACATTGATGTGTTATTGCTGTGGTGAGTATGGCCATATGCAAAATAGGTGTTCCCTTCCAGAAGATGCACCTCCTTGTCAACATTGTCCAGAGGCCAAGGATCAATATAACAAAGACTGCCCAAGAAGCCATCCTGCTCCAATCCACATGATTGCAGTCTCTCCACAAGAAGAAGGTATGACCACTCAATCTTATGTTGTTTCATCCTCTGCAATGCCCATGATGACTAGAGCCAGACAAGCAGCAGCAATCCGTAGAGAGGAACAATAAGGATTCCAGGATAAAGAGGAGGAAAACAGGTCTGGGTAGAAGGGCCAAGCAAAAATTGAAGGAGCTTATCAAAGGATGGCTACTTCTCTAAGGGATCAACCAAAAAGTCTGCAAGAAGACAGTCATGAGGTAAACATGAACAGATCTTGAAAGGTATTCATCACAAGGTTAGTCTATACGAACTTATAAGGATGGATTCGAAAATAAGAAGTGACTTATTGAAGATTATACACTCTACTCACTTGATCCAATCACCCAGTATAGATGGTTTCATGGTTGATTTTCCCCCTCCACCCTTGGCAGACTACCAAAGCTCAAGATTATCTGTTTGTATAAAGGATGAAGCTCTCACAGGTGTGATCATAGATGGAGGCTCTGGTATCCATTTGATGCCAAATTTCACAATGAAGAAACTGAATTTGAACCCCACCAAGATGGCACCATTCACAATTACACTAGCAGATCAACATCGGGTTGCGCCTCTTGGAATTATTCAAAAGGTACTGATGATAGTACAGGGTTTCCACTTTGTTCTAGATTTTGTTGTTATTGCACTTCCACAGGAGACTTCTTACCCTTTACTCCTGGGGAGACCTTGGCTGAGGCAAGCAAAAGATTTGCAAGATTGAGGGAAAAACAAACTATGGATTTCAACTAGCACCAATAGCCAACTGCAGCTACATTTGGAAGAAGGATTTGACTCAGGGAAAACTACTGGGTATACTGTGGACACGCAGGTAATGCCCTCTCTACCCCAAGAAGAAGATACATTATTAAATTGGATGATGGAAAGTGCAGAGTGTTTCACAGTGGAAATCAAGGGCCTTTTTTAGATATACCTAAAGGATGGACTAGAGAACATATTGCAGAATATAAGCTAAAGTCCACTCGCGCATACAGTGGAGATGATTTCTCAAACAAGACTAGTCCTGAAACACTAGTTCAAGAAGTAAATATAGGGGATGAAGAGAACCCTCAAGTAGTCCACTCAGCATCCTGGCTATCGCATTACCCCCCTTTACTACAGAAGGTAACTTCTTTACTTTTTGCCTACAAAAATGTCTATGCATGGTCCTACAAAGATCTAACAGGGATACCAGAGGAGCTTGGATTACACCGGATACCCTTAGTTGAGGGAGCCGCATGTGCAAGAAGTAGGCCATATCGACTCAATCCAAAGTATGCAGAGGCGGTAAAATTGGAAATTACAAAACTAGAAGAAGCAGGTATAATTTTTCGAGTAGAACATTCCAGGTGGCTTGCTTCTATGGTTATTGTACCCAAAAAAAATACTGGAAAAATAAGAGTCTGTGTTGATTTTCGTGCCTTAAATAAAGTGATTGTTCAAGATGGATTTCCTCAGCCCTTTACAGAGCAAGTACTTGAGGAAGTAGCCCGTCACACTTTGTATAGCTTCTTGGATGGTTTTAGTGGCTACAATCAGATAGTGATCCATCCTGATGATAGGGACAAAACAACCTTTGTTACTCCATGGGGCACTTATGTCTATACTCGCATGGCTTTTGGCTTGAAGAATGCACCAGCTTCATTTAATAGAACAATGCATCTGATATTGGGCAAGTGGTTAAAAACCTTTCTCCGCATTTTCATGGATGACTTTTCAGTGTTTTCAGGCACAGATAAAAGAGCAGTAGTTCAAGATTTCCATGATCATTTGGAAAATCTAAAGGAAATCTTTGAGCAATGTCTCAAAATAGGTTTGAAGTTAAATCCTGCTAAATGTCATTTTTTGATCTCCAAGGGCACTCTTCTTGGTAACATAGTATCTGGTGAAGGGATAACGGTTGACCCTGCAAAGGTTACTACTATTCTATCCATGCCTATTCCACAAAGCCCAAAAGAAGTGCAAAGTTTTTTGGGCCATGCACAATACCATAGAAGATTCATACGAATGTATTCAGAAATCGCTAAGCCCTTGTCAAGGCTTACCAGTAGAAAGGTCCCCTTCTCATGGAGTGCTGAAGCTGAGAAAGCATTTTGTGAACTAAAAATGAGGTTATGTACTGCTCCACTTTTAAGTGTTCCTAACTCGTCATTGGAGTTTCATGTGCATACAGATGCTAGTCTTCATGCTGTTGGTGCAGTTCTAGCTCAACCATCATCACACAAGGTTGATAGACCTATCTCCTATGCCAGCAGATTACTCACCAAGGCAGAAAGGAACTACTGTATGACTGAAAGGGAAGGTTTGGCTATTGTATTTGCTCTTTAGAAGTTTCGGCATTACCTTCTCGGTGTACATTTTATAGTGATATCTGACCATCAGCCCTTGAAGTACTTGATAAACAAACCTAGAGTGGCTGGAAGGGTTTCGAGATGGTTACTCTTGTTTCAAGAATTTAACTTTGATATTCATATTAAGCCAGGAAGAGAGCACTACATGGGAGATCAAGTGTTGAGGACTACAATGAGCGAGAAGGCAACACGTATTAATGATGAACTGGTGGATAGTAATCTCTTCCTAGTAACAACTCAGGCTGATTGGTATGATGGAATTCTCGATTTTCTTACTACTGGAAAACTCCCAGAGCATTTGACACCTATAGAAAAAAGAAGATTACTCCTTAAAACCAAGATGTACTAACTCATAAATGGGAATTTATATAGATATTGTCAAGATGATATCTTGAGAAAGTGTGTTTATCCAGAGGAGGTGAATCTTTTGTTAGAAGATGCACACAGTGAAGGGCATCTAAAGGGGGAAGAATTGGCTCACAGAATCATCCTCAAGGGACTATGGTGGCCTCATATTTACAAGGATGCGATCAAGTTTGCTAAAGAATGCCACATTTGCCAGAGATGTGCTCCTACGCCAACCAGATTGAATTTCCAACCATTAGTCATATCCACAGGATGGCTCCCATTTGAACGATGGGGTCTTGATTTCATACGACCAATTAGTCCAACTAGTCAACCTGGGGGTAAGAAGTATATTTTGATGGCGACATGTTATGCAACTAAATGGATAGAGGCTAAAGCTACTGTGGATTGCACGGCGTTAAGAGTAGCTAAGTTTTTGTATAAACGTATTTTCTCAAGATTTGGTTGCCCACTGGAAATCACTAGTGATAGAGGCACACATTTTGTAAATCAATTGCTCCAATTTTTATTTGTCACGTACAAGGTTTTTCACAGAACGTCATGCGTCTACTATCCAAGGGCGAATGGCCAAGCAGAAAGCTCCAATAAGATTTTGATTGGATTGCTTCGCAAATTATCCTTCGATCATCAAAGCTTCTGGCCACAAGCATTGATTGGTGCAATTTGGGCTCTCAGAACTACAAAGAGAGGAACCACTGGCGAGAGTCCATTTCGCTTAGTATATGGAAAAGAGGCATTAGCACCATTTGAATTTATTATCAAAAAAGTTATTGGAGCCAAAACCATTGGAATTGAACCCCCCATTAGGAGACTAGTGGCCTTAGAAGAATACAGGGAAGGAGTAATGCAAAAACTTCAGGTAACACAAGAAGATCACAAAAGATTGCATGACAAATATCTAAGGTCCAAAGAAGTACAGGAAGGATCCTTGGTTTTGGTGCATCAGATACCAGCAATTTCAACCAAATTGGCACCCAAATGGATAGGACCGTACAAAGTGATAAAGGTATTACCACATGGAGCAGTGCATCTCGAGGATTTGCAGGGTAAGAGGATACCCCTGGTCAATATCTCCAGGGTGAAGAATTACCTAAATTAAGACAAGATGGAAGACCTTCATTCACTGTACATACCATATTTCATTCAGTGGTTGCAGTTTATTTAGTTTATTCAATAAGCATGTGAAGAAAAGTTGTATGAAGAAAAGTTGCACCGGGTGAGTGCAAAGACTTGATGTGGGGGTCTGTAGCACCGCACGATTCTCTCTCTCTCTTTCTCTCTCCCTATTCAAACCCCACACCCCTCCACACCCCTCCACAACCCCCTACGATCCCACAACCCTCCACACCCCTCCACACCCCTCCACAACCCCCCAGAAACCCCACATCCCTCCACAACCGCCCACAAACCCCACAAACCCCACAACCCTCCACACCCCTCCACAACCCCCCACAAACCCCATGAACTCCACAAACCCCACACCCCTCCACAAACCCCACAAACCCCATGAACCCCACAAACCCCACCAACCCCACAAACCCCACACCCCTCCACAACCCCCCACAAACCCCACAATACCCACACCCCTCCACACCCCTCCACAACCCCCCACAAACCCCACGAACCCTACCCCCCTCCACAAACCCGACAAACCCCACAAACCCCACACCCCTCCACAAACCCCACAAACCCCACACCCCTCCACAAACCCCACAAACCCCACGAACCCCACAAATCCCACAAACCCCACAAACCCCACGAACCCCACACCCCTCCAGAAACCCCACAAATCCCACAAACCCCACAACCCCCCACAAACTCCACAAACCCCACAAACCCCACGAGCCCCCCCACAAACCCCACAAATCCCCCCACAAACCCCAAAAACCCCACACCCCTCCACACCCCTCCACAACCCCCATGACCCCATAACCCTCCACAAACCCCCACGACTCATCGACGTGAATAATTTGATGGAAAAAAAAGGTGCACGATCAACTTTTCAAAATGATTTCTGCCGCTACGCTTCAGAGGAATCGAACCCAGATGTATACCTTGAGAGGCGTATGGACTTTCCAACGCGCCCATCGATTTTTTTACATGGAGGTATAAGACAAGATGTAATAGACAAAGTTTTTTCCGGTTTTGGATGGATAGTTTGAGGATCATTTCTCAACCAAACCCTAGAGTGTTATATATCATTGGAAAGCTCTCGAGGAGTACTTTCCAATGGTGCAATAATAAGTTTTGAAATCTTGGATCAATTTTGACCACCCCCCAAAAACCGCCACAACTCCCCACAACTCACCTCCCATATGTAAGGATCCAAAGCTACTACAAAAATTAGGTGAAGGATGTGCTTCTCAAGATCATTCGAATATCACGGGCAGCACAAAATGAGGATCTGAGTTGCATACAAAAGTGACAGTAAAAGTGTAAATGGTAAAAGTGGAAGTGGAGAAATGACTGTTGCCGCCAACCATTCATGATGACTGCCTATTTTTGAGGATCCAATTCAAGATTGGTGGCATATTTGATCTACCCCTCTAATTTTGGGCAATCAATCGGTGCATGATCAGTGGACGTGAGGAATCGCAAGGCTCTCTTGGCCTACTGGAGCCTATAAAAGCAAGGGATTTGTGTTCATTTGGGATACACACATATACATACGTACGTATAGGGGTCCTCTCTTGGCACTCTGTGGCTACAAGCCTATTGTAGGAAGTCATTCTGTGGTGAGGATACAGAGCGTGGGCTTCCGAGTGAGGGCTAATAACACTATAGTGTGAAGAGAGTGGCTTGGTTTTGTCATTCAGTGTGAGTCATTGGTATTTCGTGCTCTTTCCCTTAGAGCAAGTCTTCATACTTTGTATTGATCAGTGCTAGTCTGCATCTAGTTGTGTCCATCGTACGGATTGGATGAATCCCTTGTATTGATGTTGTTTAGTTCTGGAGTGGCATGTTAGCCTAGAGCATAAACTTTCTGAGCATTTCTTTTGCCTATGTTGTAATCATTTGATTCGAACTAAGGAGTGGTTGGTCTTCCATTATTTTCATTTGTCATTAATATTATCCCTAAGTATTCACAACTTTGTGCAATTGTTGATATCTGTGTTGTATATTATTGAACAAGGCATTGTTAAAATGTTAAATATTATTGAACAAGGCATTGTTAAAATGTTAAATTATTAATGTATAATATGTTTTTGATGTTTTTGATATAGCAGCTAAAGGTTCGTGAGGAGCGTGCAAGGCGTGAAAGGGCGGACATCAATAATCCGAATAATTATTATTTATTTTGTAAATAAACCTGCGTAGAAGGTTCTATTGTTAGAAAAGTAATGGTTAGAATAAGGGTCGTTGTAGACCGCAGTTTCTATTATTTAAAGTAATGGCTTTCTGTAAAAGTTACCAACTTTTAGTTTCACGCCTGCTTTTCAAAGCCGCCCTCATGTAACCACTATTTTTGACGTAATCAAAAGTCCTATAAATACATGCACTCTGTGGACTGTCGAAACAGAGTGCGTGGGGGGAGATTGCACCCAATACTGCGTTGTGTCTCGTCTCTTGTTGCGTCTATTGTCTGTGTGTTTTCTGTGTCCGTAATCTCTGTATGCGCATGAGTAAGATCCTGACAATAGTGGTATCAGAGCTCTGCACGCGTCAATACAAAGGGTTCTGTTCTCTGTTCTCTGTTTGCGATTCCGATTTCGTTTTCGTTTTGTGTCTCGTCTCTTGTTGCGTCTATTCTCTGTGTGTTTTCTGTGTCCGTAATCTCTGTATGCGTGTGAGTAAGATCCTGACAACAGTGGTATCAGAGCTCTGCACGCGTCAATACAAAGGGCTGTGTTCTCTGTTCTCGATTCCGATTTCGTTTCCGTTTCCTGTTCCTGTTTCGATTTCGGTTTCTGCTTCGGCTTCTGTTTCTGATCCAGAACCAGAACCTATGTCTTCTCCTTCTGTTTCTGTTTCTGTTTCTGATCCAGAACCAGAACCTACGTCTTCACCTACGTCTTCACCTACATCTTCTACAAGGGGTCGACTAAGGCAATAACTTAGGCAATACATTGGCAACATTGGCACCCAAGGCTCCCTTGGCGACCGTTGGCAGCCGTTGGCTACGCGCGAGACAATTTTAATTTTTGAGTGGTAATAGAGAGGTTTAGAGCCCCTAAGGTAGGAGGATTTGAACCCACAACCTCCTACTTTCAAGGGAAGTACTTTGACCACTCCACCATCTCTTGGAGTTGTACTCAAGTCTCTCTCTCTCTTTCTTTGGTACTTGTGCAAGGCGCTCGCGGCAATTTTCAGGATGGACCCAACAAAGAATCAAGTGTAACTTTCAATCCGTAGGTCGGATTGAGGCGTGTAATATACCGTTGGAAAGCTCTTGGAACGAACTTTCCAATGAGCTAGCTTGCAAGGGTGAAATCCTTGGTCATATTTTGGTGGCACTTGATTGCCAAGCAAGGTTGAGAACACGAGATCGAGACACCAAGGTTGCAAACGAGAAGGTTCAATACACCAAGGTTGAGAGCAAGGGTCCAAGAGCACCATGGAGAATCACAGTAATTCACCTTTACATGGAGTCTCATTCGAGCAAGAGTTAGAGATTATGAACCAAGAACTTCACGCACTTCAACAAACCATACAAGGACGTTATGCTATGCTTCAATTCGACGGACGAAAAGATGGCCGCTTTGTCTTATCACGGCTATCCCTATTCAACGATTTCTTTTCCGATGGGTTATATTCAGAAAATCAAAAAATTGAGTTTGCCACCAATTATTTGGTAGGACGAGCGCAGTTATGGTGGAATGATCTTTCTCGTCGTGCAGATTGTCCACGCACCTGGAAGGCTTTTCAAGAAGAGTTTAAAGATTCATTCTTACCTTTACAGTTTACCTTACCTGTTTGATAATTGTGATGCATTTACATATTGAATTTAGTATATAGGAGCATATTACCTTTAATTTTTGAGATTTTGTTTTACTGCTATGGAAAGATATCTCCGATCTCTTTATAGAGTAGCTATCACATATCTTTTGAGCTTCTCTTCCAAGATCAAAAGAATTTGGACTTTACCCATTCATCCTGAAGGCATATTGTCCTGCTACTATGATAAAGGGGTGGATCATCTTCAGCACCTGCACACATCGGCAAATTACTTTGTAACCATCCAAATACGGTTCTTGTCAATTTATATGCATAGTTGTCTTCTTTTTGCATCCACTTACATTTTGGACATGCATGTTTTGCATCGTACATGGAATATACACATCGTTTAAACATGGTTTGTCTTGTATGGTACATGAATTCTTATTGCAGGGACAGGTATGTATTTTATTGCAGGTTAGCAAGGAGAAAAAAATACATATGTCAGGGTGTGTAATCCCCTTTTGGTCTCTTTATGTATCATGGAAATTGTTTGTCGGAAATTTTCCGGTTTTCAAAATCACGCCGTTATGCTGCCGAAATTTTTATAAAATTCATATGCACATGCATTCAAGTATAAATTCATGATTAGAAAATTAATTATTATTTTATCATATCCAGATATTCATTTTTGTCATCACTTTTGGATTACATTTTTGACTTAAATCCTGTATATCATACCCCAACACATTAATGTACCAACTCCATGAACAATTCCATGCATGTATTTTTACATGGCACATGCCTATTTTCTTTATTCAGTGATGAAACATGTGACTGGCCATCCATGTTTATTCTTTTATCACCTGAGGTCAGTTGCTTGTTCAACTGAGGGGCATGTTATACCTTATGGAATATGTTGAACAATGCATTGTTGGATTGAAATATGGAATAGCCAATGCATTGTTGGATTGAAATATCGAATAGCCAATGCATTGTTGAACTGTAACATGAAATATGTTGGCCAATGCATTGTTGGATTGAAATATCGAATAGCCAATGCATTGTTGGATTGTAACATGAAATATGTTGGCCAATGCATTGTTGGATTGTAACAGTAATATGGAATATGTTGAACACTCCATTACAATTGTTAGAGTGTTGAATTCTTTTATCAACTGAGGTCAGTTGCTTGTCAACTGAGAGGCATGTTGTATATTATTGAACAAGGCATTGTTAAAATGTTAAATATTATTGAACAAGGCATTGTTAAAATGTTAAATTATTAATGTATTAATATGTTTTTGATGTTTTTGATATAGCAGCTGAAGGTTCGTGACGAGCGTGCAAGGCGTGAAAGGGCGGACATCAATAATCCGAATAATTATTATTTATTTTGTAAATAAACCTGCGTAGAAGGTTCTATTGTTAGAAAAGTAATGGTTAGAATAAGGGTCGTTGTAGACCGCAGTTTCTATTATCTAAAGTAATGGCTTTCTGTAAAAGTTACCAACTTTTAGTTTCATGCCTGCTTTTCAAAGCCGCCCTCATGTAACCACTATTTTCGACGTAATCAAAAGTCCTATAAATACATGCACTCTGTGGACTGTCGAAACAGAGTGCGTGGGGGGAGATTGCACCCAATAGTGCGTTGTGTCTCGTCTCTTGTTGCGTCTATTCTCTGTGTGTTTTCTGTGTCCGTAATCTCTGTATGCGCGTGAGTAAGATCCTGACAACAATCTGCCTGTTCAGAGAAGTGTTAAAGGGTATATTTCCCTAAGGAGAACCTCCCTTGAGTAGGAGAAGTACTGGAGTGCTTGGTGCATGCTCCTGTTAAAAGTAGAAACCCTAGTACCTCCTCTACAGTATGCATGCAAGTATGCATGTATGCATGTGTGTGTATGGATGCATGTATGCATGTATATGTATGTATGTATGTGTGTGTAATGTGTATATAACTATGTAAATGTGTGTGTGCATACATGTATACATGTGTGTATGTGATGTGTATCTATGTATATGCATGTCTATATGCATGTTTGTGTATGAATGTGTGTGTGTATGGGATATATGCATGTGTGTTTGTGATGTGTATGTATGTATGTTTGCATGTGTGTGTATGTGTGTGTTTGTGATGTGTATGTATGTATGTATATGAGTGTGTGATATATGTGTGTATGCATATTTGTATGTATGCATGCTTGTGTGATGTGTATACATGTATGTGCATGTGTGTAGTATATACAAGTGTGTGTATGCATGCATGTCCTCTCTCTCTCTCTATCTCTCTATGTCTCCATCCCTCCATCTCTCTTTTTATGTGTGTGTGTGTATGTATTGCCTCCTGCTCCAACGTGCTCCCAACATAATGGTGCAGACAGAAATTTATTTTTTTTAATATAGCATTAGCTTCTCTTTTGCATCACATGTAGTTTTCCAGCATAACGGAAACATCGCTAGCCTATGGCGCCTTTAAAAGAACATCCCATAAACGATGCCATGCAATGCGTATGGGGGAGCCACTTTTGTTTTTCTAAGCATTGTTTATGTGATGCTTTCTATAAGGAGCGTCGTGTAAGCAACACTTTTAGAAGGGGCATCATTCAAGCCCCCATTCTATACGAAAGCAAGTTTCAACAAATTCCCATTCGACTTTAGAATCCTTATTTCTCTTGATTTTCTAAATGGTTTCTCTATAATCGAATTCACTAGAGACACCAAAAAGTGGATTGTCTCCTCGGAAGATCTAGTTGTGAGGTAATCTTTGAACGAATTGCAAGACTCTCTTTGCTTAATGAGCTCCTAGATTCTCTGCAACTAAGACGCCATACAAAGAAAACACACGTAGAAACGAAATGTAATGTGATTTCTAGCGCATAGATGCGAAGTCTGCTGATCTGAGAGTCGTTTGCATGTGATTTCTATGTGTTGTGTAAGATAGTATAACTCATCTGAATAAGACAAGAAACATTATTTTTATTTTTTTTCGAAGATTTTGGTGGCCGACTTGAATTCTAAAATTCTGATTGTGCATGTTTTGATTGTGCAAAGAATGAGCATGTTACGGATCGATTTCAAGCGCCTTACATGTTACGTTGAAGATGATGGGATCCCAAGCTTCATAGGTCTTTCACATCTGTGTCTGTACGAACAATCCATGCATGCTCTATTACGATTCTTGTTGTTTCACACTTTTTTTGAGATTCTAATACCACGTCAAATGCATAAATCTGAATGAGAATTGGGAAAAAAAAAAACACAGGACAAATGTTTGAAAAATCAATCGCATATCCGAAGTTCGTGGAGGGTGACGGGTGTCGTAAGTCATCGTTTCCATAACGTGAGGATCAAGGTCAATGACTTATTCAAGTAATACGCTTTATGTGAGAGTTAAGACCATCCGTTGGCTCCAGGGTAGTAAGCACATGATTATTTATGCATCATCCTGTGCCAAGACATGACACCTACGATGGTGCTATTCTGAAAGTGTGTGGTTCTATCATTACTGATCTTTATAGCAGATCGAGATCTCACGTGCAGAGTATACGACATATCTAAGTCTATTTATACTGGTGTTTCATTTCCAAAGACAATTGTTATACTTATACAAGAGGATTAGGGAGCAATACAAAGGACGTTCATGAATCTCTCATCCTCTTGGACGCAGGATCGAGTTGTATTTCGTGAGATTACGCATAGAAACGATCTGCAGGATTAATCTGGGAGAAATTATAAACACATAATAACGATCTGCATGAGTAACATAGAAAACATTAAAACACATAGAAACGATATGTAATCTAATTGCCAGTTCATGGAATATTTAACTCGAAACAATACTGCCCCCCCGCCCTTGCAAAAAACTGATAACCTCACAGGCCCGAAGCCTTACAGCACGAATACCAAGAACGACACTCAGATCATTGATTAATCAGGCACTTTTAGTTACAACATGGGGGCGTGGCCATAACCAACGTGTCCTCATTGAAATCGATGCACTTATTTGCCTTGCTGGCAATGGCGCATACTTGAGCTACACGAGGTTTAAATTGAGAAAGAAGTTCATGGAGTCCGGAGTGTCGTCTACATTCAATAAATTTATCAGCTAGTAAGGGCTTTGTGAGCATGTCAGCCCATATAAGGTGAGTGTAGGTGTAAGTAAGTTGTATTCTTTTTTGTTCAATGAATTCGCGAATAAAATGGTACTTGAAATCGACAGGCTTTGTTTTCTCAGAGTTCTTTGGATTGAAGGCTATCTAAATGCAGGACATATTGTCACATAGGATCTTGATAGGAGTGTTGTAATGAGGTAATAATTCTTTAATAAGCGTATGTAGCCAGATTCCTTCTTTTGATGTAAGGGCAAGTGCCACAAACTCTACTTCAATCGATAAAAGAGCCACACAAGTTTGCTTTTTTGAGAACCAAGAGACTTCTCATCCTGCCAGAAAATACACATAGCCAGCAATAGATTTGCGTGTTTCCATCCCCCCCCCATCAGAGTTCGAACATCTAGTTAGACAAATGCATGGACTCTCATGGGAGTAACGTTGAACAGTGATGCAGATATGCTTAGTGGATTGAAGATAACGAATGCACCTTTTAAGGGAGTGCCAATACATGAGTGAGGGTTGATGCATAAAACGGGATAAATAATTGATAGTGAAGTATAAATTAGGGTGCAAGAGACTAAGTACCAAAATTTTCCAATAAGAGGTCGAACAAGGGAAAGAACACTTGGAGCATTAGGAGGATGGGAGGGTGTGGAAGGAGGAGAGTCATAAAGGTGGTGGTGCATTTTAACAGCCAAAGGAGTGGGAGAGGATTTGATAGAATCCAACCCAAATGAATGCAGTAGATCGATCGAATAGCGGGACTGATGTAAGTAAAGCAGCCCATCAGGTTGAGACCGAAGGACATGCATGCCTAAAAAGAAGGTGAGTGATCCTAATCAGTAAGTTTAAAGGCACGACCAAGTTCATGTTCGACATCATCAATGCAGGCTCGCGTGGACCCAAAGATAGCGATGTCATTCACAAACAGAGCAACCATGAGGAGGTGAGGATGTTTACGACGGATGTAGATATTTGGTTCTTTTCGCCAAAGGACGGGTGTACCCATGAGTGAACATAAAAGAGTTGAACCTTGGAACCATAAGCGGGGTGATTGTTTCAAGCCATAAAGGACTGATGTAGCTTGCATACAAATGTAGGATGTTATTTTGAAGTGAAATATCTAGGTTGGACCATGTAAAGCTCCTCGGGGAGGTCCCCATGAAGAAAAGTGATGGATATCTAAGTCTAACTCAACATCAAGGGCAAAAAGGAGCCGAAGAGAGGTGATGCTGATGAGAGATGAGAAGGTTTCAATGAAATCCAAACCAGGGATTTGGGAGTTTCCTCGTGCAACAAAGGGAGCCTTATAAAGAGCAATAGTCACATCGGGATTATATTTGTGTCAGAACAGCCATCGGCATGTGATGGGTTTGTGATTAGGAGGTGGAGGGACAAGCCTCCAGGTTCAATTCTGCACTACTGAGGTGTATTCCTCAGTCATGGCATTATGCCACTGTCAGACATTGGTCTACAGAGACCATTCCATGTGTGTGTGGGACGAGGGCTAGTTAGCCAAGGTACTAAGCTCGAGGGTATATCCTAAGGTATTAGATGGTTAGTGGGGATGAGCGTCGCCATGTTGTGGCGAGCATGCAACACTCATCCCCACTAACCATCTAATACCTTAGGATATACCCCCGAGCTTAGGACCTTGGCTAACTAGCCCTCGTCCCACACACACATGGAATGGTCTCTGTAGACCAATGTCTGACAGCCACACCTAAGATTCAGGGCCAGATAAGGTTTTAGTGGATAAAGAGGGATCATCAATCACATGTGCAATGTCCTCAAGAGAGCACGCTTCTTGATGGACTGGATAGTTAGTGGGTGAAGTAAAATAGGAACACGTGTCATCATAAAAGGTGCTCAAAGGTCACCATTTGGAAGTGGAATCCTCGGTTTCAGAGTGTGAGTCACGCTGGAATGAATCGATGGTCTTGGTTAGAGTGCATGCATGTTGTGATCAATGTCCTTGACAACCCCAATGAGGAAGTGCAATGGGTGAATTAAAAATGTATGGAGTGTCGTTAAAGCTAAGAGAGCATCCATGAGTGCGAGTTAGTGTCTCATTACGATCGATTGGGGCTCGTGTATGACGGATGGTAGGGACTAAGGGATCGGGTGCGAGGGCAGCCTTGATATAAACAGATGTGTTTGTGAGAGGTCGAATGAAATTGAACTAGAGGAACTAGAAGATGATGAGTTATCAAGATGAGAGGTGGGAAGGGTTGATGTAGGAGGAGGTGACATAATGCGATTAGAAGTGTGTCCTAAAAGGGCACCTTCATCAAACACCACAATGTGCGAGAAGAAAAAACGTCAAGAATGAGGGTCAAAGAGTCAAGATACTTTGACACCAAAGGCATCATTGTAACCCATGACAATGGAGTGGACACACTGATTGGACAATTTGTGTCCTAGAGATGGGGCAATATATGCATATGCAGGACACCTGAAGAATCGCAATGATTTATAGTCAGGTGTTTACTAAGTCCAAGCAGCGTAACGAATGCCTTGGATAGGTTTGCAATAGGTGTGGTTAATTAAATAACATGGACTTATGAGTGCTTCATCCCAAAAATGATCAAGAAGAGCAACGGTTCTCAGTAAACTACGACACACGTTGAGTAAAGATCAGTTATGATGTTTAGCGAAGTCATTTTGTTGCAGTGTATAAGAAAGTAACACGATGTGTAATCCCTTTGGATCTTAATAAATTTTGAAACATAGATGATATATAATCATCACCATTATTAGTTTGAATAGTTTTAATAGTTTTATCATGGTAGTTTTCAATGGTATTGGAAAAGGTTTTAAAATAGATAGTATTGATTGACTATCTTTACAGATGAGGAATGAGACAATCATAACTCTAGTATGGTCATCAATAAATGTAATGAAGTACTTATTTTCAGTTAAAGACATGGATAGTAATGGACCACAGAGGTTGGAATGAATGAGGGCACGCGGCTGAGAAGTGGTAGTAGTACGAAAGGAAAAAGATTCACTTGCTAGTTTGCCAAACAAGCAACCTTCACACAATGATAGATTGACGTTTTTGGGTAGTGTAAAATAAGAAGCTAAATCACTCTTGATCTATATGTTTCATCGACCGAGGATTTGCATGCTCCAAACGATAGTGCCGTAGAAGTACTAGTGATGATTCCTGTGCAGTATAAAAGTTAGAATGAGAGAAATGTGATTGACCTAAAAGTATAGTTTTCCAATGCGAGGAAAATAAAAGGTAGTTGAAACACCATTAGGTTTGATCTATTTTATTTCAGACGATATGGAAGTGAATAGAACCGATTTGGTGTTGGAGGTTAACTTGGATATAGACAACAAATTGTGATTGAGATAGGGAACAGCAAAGAAATCTTGCAATAGAATCACTTGTCCATTGGAAAGGTCAATTGGTGTAGTGCCTACACGGTGAGCATAGTGTATAATATTTTTACCAAATCAAACTATGATAGGTTTATCGAAAGCATGATAATCAATTAGTAAGTTTTTGGATGCGGTGAGATGACACATAGCACCGGAGTCAAGAACCCAAGCATTAGTCGATAGGTCTAATGGAACTTCATATGCCATAAAAGCTAGAAGTGGTTCATCATTACTCTCTAGTGATTCTGATTTAGTATGAGATTCAACGGTAACATGACACCACAAAGAATATGGGCGTATAGCGGCGGTTAAGGTGACACAATTTTGTCGCTATAAAATTGCAAAATGCATTGTACTGAGCGTCACGCTGTGGTCACGATTTGAAGCCATTGCTTTCGGCATAAGATGTTTTGAAGAAGTCACCCGCGGGCAGGACATCTGTTCTATTCTGAGAAAAGGAGGAGCATTGGTTCTGATCAGATGTTGAGCTGAAGATTAGAAAGAAAGAAAAAGGGAGGTTATGTCAGACAATTAAAAAAGATCTAGTTTGTATGTTTATTAACTATTCGGAAAGACGTGGACATTCGTAATGACTTAGTATATACGAGCATCCATATTCTAAGATGACGGCATATATGGAAGTTTCACGAAGCACTTACAGAAGCAGATACGAGCAGATAGAGGAGAGGAGGCGACAATAATCGGAGGCGCTTAGTAGTAAGGGAGGAGAGAGAACTACTCTCGAAAGGATCACTTGAAGAATATATAGCACAGATGAATGGAAGATGATGATTTGACGCTGATGGCAGGACAGAGATTATAGGACAAAAATCATAGCTGCGTGCTATAGGCCTGAAAGGGGAAAGAGTTCATTTTGCATCGGTGGATGCATGCTCGTTGCAGAAAAAGAGGAACGATGGGATGGTAAAGCACACGTCGCTTCCTTCATTTCAGAACAACAACGATCAGAAGGGCTCATGACTTCAGGAGATGACAGAATAGAAAGAATTTCGGTGCAATTCACAAAAGGTGTACCGTATTGCTTATCACATGGATTCAAAAATGCAATAACATCAGATGAAGAAAGGCAGCTGCATCGTTTACAAGTCAACGTTACCATCTTGATGAAGAATTATACCAACAGGTTTTGTTTCATTTCCTCCTTCATCGCAAAGAGTTGCGTGCACGAATGAATTGAAATATTCTCTTTCTGCTAACTTTCTTATGATTACTAGTGAAAATCGTTTCTTTTAAGGTGCATATTCTACATAAACGTAACAAATCGATTTAGGATTGAGATAGTATTAGTTGATGGCTGAACATTAGTTCTGAATATGTTGTACTGTCAGATTCTGTCCTTAATGTAACAGTCATTCATTGAGAAACAATATTTGTGATAATCTTCAAGTCAAATGTAAAGAAAAAGCTTTATCTTTTGTGATCTATGCAGTATGCTTAATTGGTCATCATTTTCTGCAACGTAAAAATGTTGTGAATTTCAAAACTTTCTACAGTTTTGCATACAAGCGATAATGTATGAACTTGAAAAGCATTTGCGGTATTCTTTTTGTTTATCTTTTAAGATTATAAATTTGGTTTTCTTTTCCTATTTTGTTTTTTTTCTTCTTATTTCATAACGGAGGAGAATGATTAAAAAATGGTATCAAAACTTTCGCGTTTGAAGTTCTTGATTTGCTATGTAGAAGTTGGACATGGCAAGTTTATTCTTTTGATCCACAACTCTAGTAAATGTTGAACACGATCAGATCAGATTTAATTGCTGAAAACACTTGCTACAACTGATCAATCT
The DNA here is from genome assembly GCA_020310875.1 of Ceratopteris richardii. Lineage (NCBI taxonomy): Eukaryota > Viridiplantae > Streptophyta > Polypodiopsida > Polypodiales > Pteridaceae > Ceratopteris > Ceratopteris richardii. The sequence goes on along the minus strand of CM035417.1, from coordinate 43,698,170 downwards.
CCTAAACTGGTTAGACTTTAAGGCGTGACTACATGGATGGAGACGCATCCTCTTGAACAGGTTCAGCTACAGAAAAGATAAAGAATTGTAAGGAAAAGGATTTTATTATGATGTGTTGTAATGAAAATGTGACTTAATGTCCATTGCTCTGTTTTCCACATACTGAATTTTAGTGCCGTGTTTCCTTTTAGCTTCAAAGTTATCGATAATATCCAAACGTGATGTTTTCTCATAGTTATTTGTCTGTTGGTTAGTAATATTTCTTTGTGTGTAAACGGTTTGACTTTCATACAATTCCTGACATACCTACAATTCTTGGGCATGAACTAACCGTGTTGTCATACAGATAGCATAACGTGGTTTATGTCATACAGTCCTCTGTTGCTAGAATAATTACTTTGCCACTCTGATAGAAGAAGACTTTAAACTGGTTCGAATGTTTCTCTTATCATTTTTGTGTATGCGCTTAGTTACAGATGCTCGATCGTCTTTACGTTGTTAATTTTGGTGAAAAAAAAAATTATTTGATCACGCGACTAACCTTTATGTGTGGAAGAATACAAAGCTCGGAATACTTCAGAGAATATTTGTTTGTGTCATTAAAAGGATGAATCTTAATCCTCATTTCTTATATGCAATAAAGATGCTTGTAAACTTATTTGGATGGATCGAATGTAATCATGAGTGATAGTGAAATGATGTTTAAAAGGAGATGTTTTCATGGAGCCGCATCTAAGACAAAGTTTAATGAGCAAATGACTTTGGTCATTAGAAGTTAGAGGAACTACTCCATAAAGTTACACTATCGAAACAAAGCTTTCATACATCTGACTTTTTCCTAATTGTGAAAGTATAATTTGTTTTTGGGTTAAAGAAATAGTACTATGTTGAAGATGAATATTTTGGGCTGAACATAACTCCCAATTGGATTCATTGAACAGAAAATACAAGGGACAAAACTTGAATAGACCCAAGCTTTTGTATATCAAGATCCTCACCTAGGTTTCCCCTTCCTTTCCTTGAACTTCTCGACATACCTGGTGAACCCGACGTGAAAGGAGGGGGTGAGTGAGTTATAGAGCCACAAAGATTAGCATAATCAAAATGGAAGAAATCCTAGCTCAATTCCTACGATTTCAAGAAGAAGATAGGTGTCAAAAAGCCATCCAATCACTTCATGAACGTCTAGTCAATCGATGTGGCTTTTTCAATGGAAAGAATGTCTCAAAGTTCTGCAAAGAATATGAACTCGAGGCCAAATATCTAGGTGTCGGACTAAGTCCGATGACGGAAAAAGAATTATGTGAAAACTTTATCTATGTGTCGGATTACGACGTGCGAGACCAAATAATGCAAATAAATCAAACAACATGGTCTCGATACAAAGCGACACTCCTTAAGCAGTTTATGCTAGAGGATCTTGATAAAGTAACTCGTAGATCTTTCCTGAGGTGGGTTCATATGCCCAAAGACCAACCAATTCTTGAGATCAAAGAAGAGTTTGAGCGACAATATGATGATCTTTCTGAGCACAATAAGAGGTGCATAAGTCATGAAAGGGTTTCGTTGTTTCTTCGAACAATCGATGTTAATGCCCGAGAGGAGTTAATTCCACCTCTACAAGATATAGACTCCGACTCAGGACTCACAGAGGATTGGATGCTCGTCCATGAAGCTGTGATGAAATACGTAAAGAAACAACAAACAATAGAGAAATTTTTAAATGATTGGAGAACAGATCTTCAAACAGATGAAAATTATAACCATGTTCCAAGCATTTTACCAATTGTGGATAATGTTCAAGTCCATGAGGTTGTAGAGACCCCATTTGGGCATGAAGTAGATATGCATGGGCTTAATATCCATAGTGATGATGGGAAATATGAAGAAACTTCTAAAAGTGCGATCGATGTAACCTCAAAGGCTACAAGGTGCCAAGAGCCCCTAGACTTCTTTACAATGATTATATCTTTGGGTGCCATAAGTGGACAAAGCCCGAAGATGGGAGGATCAAAGGAGCAAGTGGAAGCTAATCAAAATCAAACCAAACTAAACCAACATCAAACGAAACAAACAACAAACATAAAACAAAACAAAAACCAACAAAACCCAATAAGAAATCAAGATGAAGCTTCCTCTACTCCGATAAACTCCTCACATCGAATAAAAGATAATCAAACAAATCAAGAAACATATCAAGATACAAACAAAGAGATAGAGATATCTAGAAGGCTCATAGGTGACCAAATGGAGATAAAAGATGAGATACAAATAGAGAACCTAATAAATATGTCTGAAGATCGAGCTCAAGATGCATCCTTACATGATGACATCGGGCAAGATGTGGAGTATGATTGGATGTCACTTGATGGTGATGATCCCTTTCTAACAAAAGATTCGGATAGAACTTCTGATCTAATGACTGAATTACATGAAGGAACTCCCATGGAACATGATGTTGAATCTAAGGACCTGTCAATAAAAGACCCGATGGGTAAGAAAATGGATATGCAGGAATCCACATTATACATGCATACAGAGATGCAAGAAAACGAACTTACTTATATGAAGGAGGACATGCAAATAATGAGTCCTCTAGAGGTTGAAATGTGTGATGACGAAGATGAGTATGATGCTAATCTAGAGGATGTACAAATGATAAGCCCTCTAGATAGTGAAATGTATGGCGATGGTGATAAGCATGATCCTAATCCTACCGATAGTCTAGATCAAGATCAAGATACTGATATTCTTTTGAGCGATGTCACATTGGACAAAGATCCTACACATAAAAAAGAGGATAAGTTGGATGGAGTTCAAAATAATGATATGTATGTAAATGATGCCACATTCCATGAAGAGAGGAATATGAATGAACATGAGGAGAATGAGAAAATACCATTGATCATTCCTCTAAATACTGATATGTATGTCAAAAATAATCATGTTGAGTTGAGTCCACACGTTGAAGAAATTGATCATAAAGTGGCAGATGAAATGTTTATTGTGACATATGATAAATCTGATGCGTGTATAGCATTGAAGGATATCCAATGTAAAACTATTGAGTCAAACGATTGCAACGATGAAGCTCAAGTTGATTTGGATGCGTATGTTGAGATTCTCATACATGATGAGATTCTTGAGCAAGAATCAGTGATTGAAGAATCAATGCTTGAAGAAGGTGGACTAAGTACATCCTCAGAAGAGAACGAGCAAGAATCGATGGAGATGGATGCAGAATCCTGTGATGACGTTTTGGATAAAGAAATTGAAGATCAAGATTTTCTTGATTATGAGGATATGGATTCCATTCACATTGAGGGAGAAATATTTTGGGAACATAACAAAGACAATGATGAAGAGTTCTTGGAAAGACTAGAACAAGAAGCAGATACCATAATTAATGGGACTCAAGTAGAAAGGAATCATGATAGATTGGAAGATAAAAATGATTATGTAATATCATCTGAGCATGATGCTCACTTCTACTTGATGAAGGAATTGAATGAATCTAATCAATACGTTTATTTCGGTGAAGATGAAGAACATATTCGAAATGATGCAATTGAAGATATTTCCTCAAATGATCCCAAGCATGAAATGAATCAAAATCCATGCTTGCACGGAATTTTTAAAAATGATTTAAGCATATTAAAAATCAACACTCTATATTCATGTGTGTTTGACTCATCGAGAGTAACCTCACATGAGAGGATCATGAATAAAGGAGACTATGCCCAAACGATTGAAACATGGATGTTTGAATTTTCTAAAAGCTATGTATGCCAGTCGAGCCTACAAGGAATGGACGAGCAAATGAAATGGCTTGTCCACATATCTAATCTTTTTAAAAATGATTCACGGATTGATGCGATCCAAAGGTGGCTTCTTAAGAAGCACAGTTTCTTTGGTGACCATATATCAAGGGAGATGGGTCTGAAGGGAAAAACCCTAATAAATGAGAATTAATAATACCAAAAGGAAATTTGTAAATAAAAATGTATATAACTTGTGTTTTTTGCTTTAATCTTAAGATAGATAGAAGAAACCAAATAAAACTAAAAATGCAAGAAATTAAAGTGGGAACACCTATGGTAATAAATGCATGTTGGATGAGTGGTTTGAAGTCAAAATAATTCAAATAGATATTTTTAATGTTCAAATGAATGAAGTTTTTTAATATGTGATTCTTGAATGTGATGCTACTAATTTCTCTTATGCAGTTTTGAGAACAGGTGTTGATATGGAGCTGATCGAAGATCTAGAGTTTTGAGAGATTGTATAGAGGCAACCACTTTCGAGCTGCATGCTTATGTTTTATTGCAAATGGTTTTTGAAGTTCATTCATGAACTGCATATGTATATAATGTCATTTTGATGTGATGTTTCTCATGATTTGTTTAGTTTCTATGAGTGCAGGAATGATCAAGCGAAGCCAACGGAGATGATGACTAAAGAACAAAGCCGTGAAAATCTTTTTCATTAGCTATCGTGCTTTAACCCTGATCTTTTCTTTGCACCACCGTGAAAATCTTTTTCATTAGCTATCGTGCTTTAACCCTGATCTTTTCTTTGCACCATCTTTGAGATGCATTGCATGCCAAATATGCATGTAAAAATATATAGAAACACGTCTTTGAAATTCCGTAGAAGCACGTCCATCTGCACAATTAGATAGGTAAATATCATTGAAAAATAATAAAGCAAGTTTTGAGTGATAAGAGAGAATAGTTCTGAGTAAGGGAGAGTGATTGCATCTGTAAGAGAGTGGAGTTGTGAGTGATGTGAGCGTTGCTTAGATACCATAAAACCTTGATTTTTTGCACCATTTTTGTTTCCCTTCATGCACCTAACACATGCATAAATGAAATGTAAAGAGCACGAGTGATATTTTGGTTAAAACCCATAGTTGCACGAGTGATTGCACTTGTATTGAATTGTATATCCATGATAAAAATTGAGTGTAAATCCTCAACACCGAATGCCTGATACCTCCCCTATTTGCACCATGCTATTTTTTATGCACTTAGAGTATGCATATGTAGGGCTCATTACATGGCCGTGCATAGGCACATTTGTTTTAACCCGTGCACTTGATTTCACTCACATTTGGATTCTTGAAGACTTGCAGATACCGAGATCGATGGTGGTACATCCGGAGGATGTACAGGTTCAGAGGGGGTGGATGTGGTCACGATTTGAAGCCATTGCTTTCGGCATAAGATGTTTTGAAGAAGTCACCCGCGGGCAGGACATCTGTTCTATTCTGAGAAAAGGAGGAGCATTGGTTCTGATCAGATGTTGAGCTGAAGATTAGAAAGAAAGAAAAAGGGAGGTTATGTCAGACAATTAAAAAAGATCTAGTTTGTATGTTTATTAACTATTCGGAAAGACGTGGACATTCGTAATGACTTAGTATATACGAGCATCCATATTCTAAGATGATGGCATATATGGAAGTTTCACGAAGCACTTACAGAAGCAGATACGAGCAGATAGAGGAGAGGAGGCGACAATAATCGGAGGCGCTTAGTAGTAAGGGAGGAGAGAGAACTACTCTCGAAAGGATCACTTGAAGAATATATAGCACAGATGAATGGAAGATGATGATTTGACGCTGATGGCAGGACAGAGATTATAGGACAAAAATCATAGCTGCGTGCTATAGGCCTGAAAGGGGAAAGAGTTCATTTTGCATCGGTGGATGCATGCTTGTTGCAGAAAAAGAGGAACGATGGGATGGTAAAGCACACGTCGCTTCCTTCATTTCAGAACAACAACGATCAGAAGGGCTCATGACTTCAGGAGATGACAGAATAGAAAGAATTTCGGTGCAATTCACAAAAGGTGTACCGTATTGCTTATCACATGGATTCAAAAATGCAATAACATCAGATGAAGAAAGGCAGCTGCATCGTTTACAAGTCAACGTTACCATCTTGATGAAGAATTATACCAACAGGTTTTGTTTCATTTCCTCCTTCATCGCAAAGAGTTGCGTGCACGAATGAATTGAAATATTCTCTTTCTGCTAACTTTCTTATGATTACTAGTGAAAATCGTTTCTTTTAAGGTGCATATTCTACATAAACGTAACAAATCGATTTAGGATTGAGATAGTATTAGTTGATGGCTGAACATTAGTTCTGAATATGTTGTACTGTCAGATTCTGTCCTTAATGTAACAGTCATTCATTGAGAAACAATATTTGTGATAATCTTCAAGTCAAATGTAAAGAAAAAGCTTTATCTTTTGTGATCTATGCAGTATGCTTAATTGGTCATCATTTTCTGCAACGTAAAAATGTTGTGAATTTCAAAACTTTCTACAGTTTTGCATACAAGCGATAATGTATGAACTTGAAAAGCATTTGCGGTATTCTTTTTGTTTATCTTTTAAGATTATAACTTTGGTTTTCTTTTCCTATTTTGTTTTTTTTCTTCTTATTTCATAACGGAGGAGAATGATTAAAAACTGGTATCAAAACTTTCGCGTTTGAAGTTCTTGATTTGCTATGTAGAAGTTGGACATGGCAAGTTTATTCTTTTGATCCACAACTCTAGTAAATCTTGAACACGATCAGATCAGATTTAATTACTGAAAACACTTGCTACAACTGATTAATCTCCTAAACTGGTTAGACTTTAAGGCGTGACTACATGGATGGAGACGCATCCTCTTGAACAGGTTCAGCTACAGAAAAGATAAAGAATTGTAAGGAAAAGGATTTTATTATGATGTGTTGTAATGAAAATGTGACTTAATGTCCATTGCTCTGTTTTTCACATACTGAATTTTAGTGCCGTGTTTCCTTTCAGCTTCAAAGTTATCGATAATATCCAAACGTGATGTTTTCTCATAGTTATTTGTCTGTTGGTTAGTAATATTTCTTTGTGTGTAAAGGGTTTGACTTTCATACAATTCCTGACATACCTACAATTCTTGGGCATGAACTAACCGTGTTGTCATACAGATAGCATAACGTGGTTTATGTCATACAGTCCTCTCTTGCTAGAATAATTACTTTGCCACTCTGATAGAAGAAGACTTTAAACTGGTTCGAATGTTTCTCTTATCATTTTTGTGTATGCGCTTAGTTACAGATGCTCGATCGTCTTTACGTTGTTAATTTTGGTGAAAAAAAATATATATTTGATCATGCGACTAACCTTTATGTGTGGAAGAATACAAAGCTCGGAATACTTCAGAGAATATTTGTTTGTGTCATTAAAAGGATGAATCTTAATCCTCATTTCTTATATGCAATAAAGATGCTTGTAAACTTATTTGGATGGATCGAATGTAATCATGAGTGATAGTGAAATGATGTTTAAAAGGAGATGTTTTCATGGAGCCGCATCTAAGACAAAGTTTAATGAGCAAATGACTTTGGTCATTAGAAGTTAGAGGAACTACTCCATAAAGTTACACTATCGAAACAAAGCTTTCATACTTCTGACTTCTTCCTAATTGTGAAAGTATAATTTGGTTTTGGGTTAAAGAAATAGTACTATGTTGAAGATGAATATTTTGGGCTGAACATAACTCCCAATTGGATTCATTGAACAGAAAATACAAGGGACAAAACTTGAATAGACCCAAGCTTTTGTATATCAAGATCCTCACCTAGGTTTCCCCTTCCTTTCCTTGAACTTCTCGACAACGCGCAGATGAGGTCTGTGACGCGCACATAGAGCATCGCTAACATGACGGTCTTAAGAAGCATCACATAAGCGATGCTTTATTATGTGGCATAAGCGACACTTTTTGTTGTTGCATAAGCGACGCTAAAACATGTCACTTATGCAACGATAAGTGGACGCATAGCATCACTTACACGACGGTCTGTAGACAGAAAAAAATAAAAACGTTGGAGGCTATTTGATCAACATTTTCACGCATTTGATCGAAGAGCTCTCCAATGTTTGCAATTGCGCTGCACTTATGAGATAAAGAAAGTATATGCAAAGTTGTTGTTTTGCCTAAGCTCTCTCTTATTGTCTCCCTCTTTCTCTGTTTCTCTCTTTCTACATCTTTCTCTCTTTCAATTCTCTCTATCTCTCTTTATTGTTGAAGAAGCTAACCAAGCAAAAAGTATGGCTAACAACCACATAAAGGGACTTACATGCTTGCATTATTGCATATATATATATATATATATATATATATATATATATATATATATATATATATATATATATATATATATATATATATATATATATATATATATATATATATATATATATATACACACACATTAACGTATATGCAAATACATGTATATGCACATCCACATGCATGCACATGAATGCAATTGGAAATGCATCCACATACACATACATGTTTCATACATATACACATGCATATACATACATTATACACATATATATGCACATACGTACACACACATATACACATGCACACACACATGCACATATCTACATATACACATATACATGCACGTACACACATATACACATAGAGTTACACATAAATGCACATACATATATACACATATACACATGCACATGCACATACTCATACACACCTATACACTTACACATGCACATGCACATACATACATATACACACAGAGAAGAATGCTGAATCTAAAGCTTACTTGGAATCTTGGGCTTGGTTTTATTTTACAGATGTCCTTATGCATGACCAGTAGCCACAAAATGCCTTCATTCGTAAAACATATTATTATGAAAGAATTATTGTAAGTAAGACACATGTAGCATATGATCTCATTACATAAAAATTGGAATGAGCTTTTTCCAACAAACTTTAAAATTCCTTCTACAATTCTCATTGCCAACGGAGTTACTCTGTCATGGGAGCTAGATGTAAGACCGAAACATACAAAGGCCTTCATTCTCCTTCCTCTAGGGCTAGCCGTCCTCCTTCATCACCGCTCCCGTTCTTGAACCTTCCGACGGAGGAGCTTGCTGTTGTGATTTTTGGTTGTGACCATGCGACTTACAATGAATGCGTCACACAACTTCTGTTTGGCATACTTTATCTATCCTCTTACTTTATATTATAGATATACGTCTCTCCTTTAAACCGTAATGCATCATATCATGGTTTGAATTTCTCATTTTGAGATTCCACTATGCTTTTGATAGTATGTTTTTCCACGTCCTGGTCATATGGACATCATTTCCTTCTGTGCCCTTATTTCCCTCTCTCTCTCTCTCTCCCTCCACATATTATTGCATGTTTATGTGTGTGCATGTTTTTGGTATGGCTTTCGTGTGAACATAGAGAAGAATGCTGAATCTAAAGCTTACTTGGAATCCTGGGCTTGGTTTTATTTTACGCACGTCCTTATGCATGAATAGTAGCTTGATCATTAGCTTTTGTGCATGTCCAGGCCTTCGAGCTTCTCATATCATCTATGTAAAGAATGTCTGGCCAGGGATGCCACTATTTTTGTTTAATTACATTGATAAAAAGTTGCATGGTATTTTTGAGGCAGACAGCTATGGAGAGATAAACATCAATCCATATGCCTGGACTGATGGGAAGCAGAAGACAGAGTTTCCAGCTCAGGTTCTTTGCTTAGATTTAATAATCAATGATATTACATTAGGTCATTATCTGATGCATAATGAGGTTTTGTTTACATGTAGGCATGTGCACGATTGAGATGTCAGTGTGCACCATTGATAGAAAGCATACACAAGGGAGCATTAGCAGCAAATTATGTGAATTATTCACACGAGAAAATCCTATTTGAGTTAAATCATGTGCAGACAGATGCACTTATATCTCTTTTCATATCGTTGAGTGTCAGTAGACAGGTTGTGGGTTTACAACGTGGGTCCATGTCAAGGGACAAAGGAGAAGATGTTGACAGCTGCATACAAAGGCCTTCATTCTCCTTCCTCTCGGGCTAGCCGTCCTCCTTCGTCACCGCTCCCGTTCTTGAACCTTCCGGTAGAGGAGCTTGCTGCTATGATTTTTGGATGTGACCATGCGACTTACAACGAATGCGTCACACCGCTTCTGTTTAGTATACTTTATTTGTCCTCTTACTTTCTATCACAGATATACGTCTCTCCCTTTAAACCATAATGCATCATATCATGGTTTGGATTTCGCATTTTGCGATTCCACTGTGCTTTCGATAGTATGTTTTTCCACATCTTGGTCATACGGACACCATTTCCTTATGTGCCCTTATTTCTCTCTCTCTCTCTCTCTCTCTCTCTCTCTCTCTCTCTCTCTCTCTCTCCCTCCCTCCCTCCACATATTACTGCATGTTGATGTGTGTGCCTGTTTTTGGTATGGCTTTCATGTGAACGCAGAGAAGAATGTTGAATCTAAAGCTTACTTGTAGTCGTGGGCTTGGTTATATTTTATGAAAGTCCTTATGCATGAACAATAGCTTGATCATTAGCCTTTGTTCATGTCCAGGCCTTCGAGCTTCTCATATCACCTATGTAAAGAATGTCCGACCAGGGATGCCACTATTTCTGTTTAATTACATTGATAAAACTTTGCATGGTGTTATTGACAAAAAGTTGCACCATTGATAGAAAGCATGTACAAGGGAGCATTAGCAGTGAATTATGTGAATTATTCAGAGGAGAAAATCCTATTTGAGTTAACTCATGTGCAGACAGATAAGCTTATATCTCTTTTCATAAGAAAATCGTTGAGTGTCAGTAGACAGGTTGTGGATTTACAAGGTGGGTCCATGTTAGGGGACAAAGGAGAAGATGTTGATGGTTGCAGGCTCGAATGTTCACTAATATATGGGCTTTTGGACAACATATTAAAATCAAAGCCATTGATTCTTTACGTAAAACAGAGGATTCTAGGATTGTTCCTTCTTTCCAGCAAGTATCATGTACTAGCTCAAAAGACACGAACCTTATAGATAGCGAACTTGGTTACGTAGGAACTATTGTTGGTATCTACGAAATTTCATTTTGTACATTCAAACAAGTAGAAAAAAAGTTTATATTTTTTATGATAGAGTTAGTTATTTTTTTAAGCACCTAATAATGGGTTTATGTTGTTATATATATTTTAAGCAATATGAACTTCTTCAACAAGTTTTTAATATGTTCTGATTTCATCTGTTAAGTACATATCTTTCAAGCCAACAGTGAACCCTGTATTGAAAAGCCATTCATGTAGAACATTTTGAAGGCATGTGAGGAACTGAATAGCAGTTTGAGTCCCTTTTTGATACCAAAGACTTGGGAAAATTCCCGTATGGCAATGTGTTAACCATTTATTGCCAACAGGACACTGCATTATCTCCTTATCATGCACAACTAGAGTGTTTAAATATGTGTACTCTACATGAGGGGGGAAAGGTCATATTTAAGACCTGTATCCCTGTCCACAAAGGAGCTTTTATACCCGGTGGCTTAATTATTGTAGGCTTGGGAGCAGGAGAGTCACAATACATATTTAACGTTTGAATTTCATGTTTTAGCAGCCAAAAATTACTTTTTAAAATCAAATGGCTTGAAAGGATGCCATCCTAAGATGATTTCAGTAAAGCTTGGCCTCCTTAGGTAACTATTAATTGATGACTTAAATCCAACAATTTAGAAACCTCATCCTTCTCTCTCTCTCTCTCTCTTGTTCTCTTCTTGGTCTTGCGTGTTAATCCCGGCACAAATGTGCCGGGAGAAATCAAACTTTTTTTTATGTGTGTGTATGTGTCTATGTGTGTGTATATGTCTTTGTGTGTATGTGTATGCATGTATGTATGCATATGTGTGTGTATGCATGTGTATATGTGTGCATGCGTTATTATGTGTGTATGTGTCTATGTGTGTATGTTTGTGTGTGTGTATGTGTATGTGTTGCAATAAAAATGCATGATTTCTTCATGTTTAAAATAGTATTTTTTGAACTAAAGAAAAAAAAGGGGCTAACAAACATTTTGATGATGGTATGTAACTCTAACATGGTCTTATAAATTGGTAACATTCCAAGTGTGAAACAATGAAGATGTCTCTGAATCTGCAGTGCTACCCTTGCTGGATCAGATTTCTTCTTTATTGTGTTCGAAGAAATGTAAAGAATGGATTTGTGATCTATGCCTTTCAAAGATATGTTGGAGCATCTTAGAAGGGTCTCCTAGAAAATGAGAAGGGAAAACAAATCATGATGATCGAAGTTCCCAGAGCTTTCTTTGTTTTCTCTTACCTCAAAAACCAATTACGTTTTAACAACATTACATTAAAATCAAAACTATAAGAACAGATCATAATTGTCAAAGATTACCTTTAGCAATTCAATGGGTTTACTCTTTGTTGGTGCAGACTGGTGAAATGCATAACTATAAGCTGGTTTAATCAATGATGTCACAAAAACTTCATAATTGAATTGTATTACATGATTGTCTGTTTCTGTCCAAACAGAACGATCATATGCTCAATGCACTTCCCTTAACCCATACATACATTTTTGTAAAAGTTCTTCAGAACCCTCAGCTCCATACCTTTTCTAGGTTTTTGGGAAGACACTAAATGATAAAGAAATTCTTTGGAGGTTAAACCAACTAAAAAGAAAGAATGAATTATTGCCAAACCATCATGAAAGTCATAAAAGAACAACTCCTCTCTGTTTATAGACTGTAAACCTAAGCATGCACAATGTTGTATCAAGTTTGACAATGATCCTTTGCTTGCAGCCCTTATCAATGCCATCATGGAATTGGATGGATAGCTATGCCTCTCAACAACGGTTGGTATTTCCCCAAGAACACGTTGAAATTCACAAATTGCTAATCTTCTAGCATTGATTTCTTCAACATCATTGCGTAGTGGTGTTAACGGATTGGTTTGGAGTTTGGAGAGGACTAAGAGAACTAATATCGGAATGGGTCTTGGCATAGAACATAGGATGTTTGCTTGGCGAACACAATAACTGAGCCCCTAGCTCTTACTAAATGTGAAAAACATACATGCACGATCTTTGTACTCGATTTATAGGGGAAATGAGGATTCTTGTAAGAGGTTGGTGACCTTTTAGCTTGATGGAACAACTTATGTGAAACTACTCATTTGTGGACTGCAAAAGACGAAGATGATGGACTTAGCATAGAACATAGAACCTTGAGGAGATGAAAGAAATATTATGAATGATTGTTGTATTGGTGATGAAACTAGTTTACCAACCTGCACTATGAGAGATACTAACAAATTACAATCACCATGTGCTAGAGATATGGCTCTCCTCCCAACCTTATGCCTGTATATATAACTCCTGGAATCAACGAGGTCCACAAATTTAACAAGAGTCCTCAAGTGCACGTGCAATCTCCTCCACTCCTTTAATATCTTCCACGCCTCTACTAGTGGTTAGAGTGATCTCAACCACTACTTTATTACCTTCCACTAGATTCGTCTAATGGTTGGTATATTCATCACTCGAGTTAAGTCTCCTTGGAATCAACTGAACTCATGTTAACTTGAGTAAGAAGGTTCTAGAGCTCCTTGGGCAAAAAGCTCTTTGCATGCTCCCAATGGCGGTTGAACAGAAGTCCTCCTCCTTCACAACCTTGAGACTTAACCACTAGGCTAAGTGGATCACTTGTTTAAGACAGCTCATGAACTTATACTTAAGTCTAGTCTCGAGATCTTTGGCCATGCACATGAGTGATCAAACATTGTCTAATTTTAGATGTGTCTGAGCCGGTCGGACCCTTAGATCATAGAGTTACTTTATTACATTATTTCCCCCTTGGGAAAGATTCTCTTCCTAGAAAATAAAGCTATGTATATTAATAATAGGTAGCCCCTGAGCCTCATGGTCTAAAAACTAGAAGAACATGTTTCATCTCTCTGGCGGGATCCTTGCCCAAATGATTCAAAACATCATCTTGCTTTGCACTTTGAGAACCGGATCAAAGTACAAAGTAGTGAATGAACAATATGGGTGGATCTAGATACATCCCTAGCCACTTCACTATTTCTTGATGTGCAATCTTGGCACAAACATGTGAAATGGATGGATTCCAATTATTAGCTGATTTCTAGGCTTAACTGGTGCATGGGCTTCGTAACTAATGAGGGATTCAGATGAGGAGCAACACTTTGTTTGTCCTTCATGTGAAGATCATATAACTTTCAAGTGAGATATACTTTTTTTTATGCCCTTTCTTTTTCATATGTACTGCATAACCTCTTCCAAAGCTCCTTTGCACTTTCATAGTCTAATACTGCTATAGAGTAAACATTATCTATGAGGTGCAATCGAATGGTAGACCTAACCATCTCATCTAGCTCATCCCAATCATGTTCATTCATGTCCAAAGGCTTCTTTGAGATTCCATTTTGAGGCTTCCACTGCATCCTCCAAATCAGCATCTCTTTACTTTGATTCTTCCATAGAGCAAAGTTTGATCCATCAAATTCTCAAATCTCAAAATGGTTTTTGCCTTGCAAGTTATAGCTCCTCGAATATTGGCACTAGAACATGATGCATGAGACGTACCTAAGAGCTCTGATGCCCTGATGACAGATAACGGAATAGAATGATACTTAAACTAGAGGAGTCCAAAACACCACTAAGCTTCAAAAGGGATGACTAAGTGTCAGATTTTGGAAAACATTCTGTAGAGTCTTCCCTCAAAAATGAATTAATGGATAGTAATGACCAACCAAAAGTATTATGTGAGAATAAATGTCCAAACACCAATACATGTATCAAAGAGTAAATCGACCATTATATAAATGACAAAAACAAAAAATTGGAAACCTTTTGCCACAATATCCTCTGCAAAATGAGCAGATGACTAGTGTCAAAATCTCATATAAATGTAGGTACTAACATGTTTACTTGCATAGTGAGTTAGTGATGTAAGGGCAAGTGCCACAAACCCTGCTTCAATCAATAAAAGAGCCACACAAGTTTGCTTTTCTAAGAACCAAGAGACTGCTCCTCCTGCCAAAAAATACACATATCCAGCAATAGATTTGCGTGTTTCCATCCCCCCACCCCTCCCAAATCAGAGTTCGAACATCTCGTAAGACAAATGCATGGACTCTCATGGGAGGAACGTTGATCAGTGATGCAGATATGCTTAGTGGATTGAAGATATTGAATGCACCTTTCAACCAATGCATGAGTGAGGGTTGATGCATAAAACAGGATAAATAATTGATAGTAAAGTATAAATTAGGGTGCAAGAGACTAAGTACCAAAATTTTCCAATAAGAGGTCGAACAAGGGAAAGAACACTTGGAGCATTATGAGCATGGGAGGGTGTGGAAGGAGGAGAGTAATAAAGGTGGTGGTGCATTTTAATAGCCAAAGGAGTGGGAGAGGATTTGATAGAATCCAACCCAAATGAATGCAGTAGATTGATCGAATAGCGGGACTAATGTAAGTAAAGCAGCCCATCAGGTCGAGACCGAAGGACATACATTCCTAAAAAGAAGGTGAGTGATACTAAATCAGTAAGTTTAAAGGCACGACCAAGTTCATGTTTGGCATCATCAATGCAGGCTCGTGTGGAACCAAAGATAGCGATGTCATTCACAAACAGAGCAACAAGGAGGAGGTGAGGATGTTTACGACGGATGTAGATATTTGGTTCTTTTCGCCAAAGGATGGGTGTACCCATGAGTGAGCATAAAAGAGTTGAACCTATGGAACCATAAGCGGGGTGATTGTTTCAAGCCATAAAAGGACCGATGTAGCTTGCATACAAATGAAGGATGTCATTTTGAAGTGAAATATCTAGATTGGACCATGTAAAGCTCCTCGGGGAGGTCCCCATGAAGAAAAGTAGTTTGATTATCGAGGTGATGGATATCCAAGTCTAACTCAACATCAAGGGAAAAAAGGAGCCGAGGAGAGGTGAGGTTGATGAGAGGTGAGAAGGTTTCAATGAAATTCAAACCAGGGATTTGGGAGTTTCCTCGTGCAACAAGGGGAGCCTTATAAAGAGCAATAGTCCCATCGGGATTATATTTGTGTCATAACAGCCGTCGACATGTGATGGTTTGTGATTAGGAGGTGGAGGGACAAGCCTCCAGGTTCGATTTTGCACTACTGAGGTGTATTCCTTAGTCATGGCATTATCCCACACCTGAGATTCAGGGCCAGATAATGCTTTAGTGGATAAAGAGGGATCCTCAACAGAGCACGCTTCTTGATGGATTGGATAGTTAGTGGAGGAAGTAAAATGGGAACACGTGTCATCATAAAAGGTGCTCAAAGGTCACCATTTGGAAGTGGAGTCCTCGGTGTCATAGTGTGAGTCACGCTGGAATGAATCGATGGTCTTGGTTAGACTGCATGCACGTTGTGATCAATGTCCTTGAGAAACCCAATGAGGATGTGCAATGTGTGAATTAAAAATGTATGGAGTGTCATTAAAGGTAAGAGAGCATTCATGAGTGCGAGTTACTGTCTCATCACGATCGATTGGGGCTCGTGTATGAGGGAGGGTAGGAACTAAGGGATCAGATGTGAGGGCAGCCTTGATATAAACAGACGTGGTTGTGAGAGGTCGAATGAAATTGAACTAGAGGAACTAGAAGATGATGAGTTATCAAGATGAGACGTGGGAAGCGTTAATGTAGGAGGAGGTGACATAATGCGATTAGAAGTGTGTCCTGAAAGGGCACCTTCATCAAACACCACAATGTGCGAGAAGAAAAACCGTCAAGAATAAGGGTCAAAGAGTCAGTATACTTTGACACCAAAGGCATCATTGTAACCCATGAGAATGGAGTGGACACACTGATTGGACAAATTGTGTCGTAGAGATGGGGCAATATATGCATATGCAGGACACCTAAAGACTCCCAATGATTTATAGTCAGGTGTCTACCGAGTCCAAGCAGTGTAACGAATGCCTTGGATTGGTTTGCAATAGGTATGGTTAATTGAATAACATGGACTTATGAGTGCTTCATCCCAAAAATGATCAAGAAGAGCAACGGTTCTCAGTAAACTACGACACACATTGAGTAAAGATCAGTTATGATGTTCAGCTAAGCCATTTTGTTGCAGTGTATAAGAAAGTAACACGATGTGTAATCCCTTTGGATATTAAGAAATTTTGAAACATAGATGATGTATACTCACCACCATTATCAGTTTGAATAGTTTTAATAGTTTATCATGGTAGTTTTCAATGGTATTGGAAAAGGTTTTAAAATAGATAGTATTGATTGACTATCTTTACAGATGAGGAATAAGACAATCATAAATCTAGTATGATCATCAATAAATGTAATGAAGTACTTATTTTCAGTTAAAGACATGGATAGTAATGGACCACAGAGGTTGGAATGAATGAGGGGAAGCGACTGAGAAGTGGTAGTAGTACTAAAGGAAAAAGATTGACGTGCTAGTGTGCCAAACAAGCAACCTTCACACAATGATAGATTGACGTTTTTGGGTAGTGTAAAATAAGAAGCTAAATCACTCTTGATCTATATGTTTCTTCGACCGAGGATTTGCATGCTCGAAACGATAGTGCCATAGAAGTACTAGTGATGATTCCTGTGCAGTATAATGAGAGAAATGTAATTGACCTAAAAGGTATAGTTTTCCAATGCGAGGACAATAAAAGGTAGTTGCAACACCATTAGGTGTGACCTATTTTATTTCACACGATGTGGAAGTGAATAGAACCGATGTGGTGCTGGAGGTTAACTTGGATATAGACAACAAATTGTGATTGAGATAGGGAACATAAAAGAAATCTTGCAATAGAATCACTTGTTCATTGGAAAGCTCAATTGGTGTAGTGCCTACACGGTGAGCATAGTGTATAATATTGTTACCAAATCAAACTATGATAGATTCATCTAAAGCATGATAATCAATTAGTAAGTTTTTGGATGCAGTGAGATGACACATAGCACTAGAGTCAAGAACCCAACCATTAGTCGATAGGTCTAATGGAACTTCATATGCCATAAAGGGTAGAAGTGGTTCATCATCACTCTCTGGTGATTCTGAGTTAGTGTGAGCTTCAACGGTAACATGACACTACAAGGAATACGGGCGTATAGCGGCGGTTAAGGCGACACAATTTTGTTGCTATAAAATTGCAAAATGCGTCGTACTAAGCGTCCCACACGGACCGTCCATTAAACGATGACAGAAATGATGTTTTTTGTGACTTGTGGCGCGATGAGGTCTGTGACGCACACATAGAGCGTCGCTAAGATGACGGTGTTAAAAAGCGTCGTATAAGTGATGCTTTTTTAAGTCGCATAAGCGATGCTAAAACATGTCACCTATGCGAGAATAACTGGAAGCGTAGCATCGCTTACACGATGGTCTGTTGACGGAAAAAAATTAACTCGTTGAAGGCTCTTCGATCGGCATTTTCACGCATCTGATCAAAGAGCTCTCCAACGTTCGCAATTGCGCTGCGCTTACGAGCTGAAGCAAGTATATGCACAATTTTTGTTTTGCCTAAGCTCTCTCTTATTGTCTCCCTCTATATCTATTTCTCTCTTTCTACATCTTTCTCCCTTTGAATTCTCTCTCTCTCTCTATTTCTCTTTATTGCAGGTTATTCAAGAAGCTAACCAAACAAAAAGTATGGCTAACAACCACATAAAAAGACTTACATGCATGCATTACTGCATATATATATATATATATATATATATATATATATATATATATATATATATATATATATATATATATATATATATATATATATATATATATATATATATATATATATATATATATATATATATATATACATATATATATATGTATATATATACATACACACATTAACATATACGCAAATACATGTATATGCACATCCACATGGTTGCACATGGATGCAAATGGAAATGCATCCACATACACATGCATGTTTCATACATATACACATGCATATACATACATTATGCACATATATACACATATATATGCACATACGTACACACACATATACACATGCACACACACATGCACATACCTACCTATACACATATACATGCACATACACACATATACACATAGAGTTACACATATGCATGCACATACATATACACACATATACACATGCACATGCATATACTCATACACACATATACACTTACACATGCACATGCACATACATACATATACAAACACATACACATGCACATACATACATATACACACAGAGAAGAATGCTGAATCTAAAGCTTACATGGAATCCTGGGCTTGGTTTTATTTTACGGACGTCCTTATGCATGAACAATAGCCACAGAATTCCTTCATTCATAAAAAATGTTATTATGAAAGTATTATTGTAATTAATACACATGTAGCATATGATCTCATTACATAAATTTGTAATTAACGTTTTCCAACAAACATTAAAATTACTCTTACAAGTCTCATTTCCAGCGGAGTGCTTCTGTCATGGGAGCTGGACGTAAGACCGAAACATACAAAGGCCTTCATTCTCCTTCCTTTGGCGCTAGCCATCCTCCTTCATCACTGCTCTTGTTCTTGAACCTTCCGACTGAGGAGCTTGCTGCTGTGATTTTTGGATGTACCATGCGACATACAATGAATGCATCACACAGCTTCTGTTTGGTATACTTTATCTATCCTCTTACTTTCTATCACAGATATACGTCTCTCCATTTAAACCATAATGCATCATATCATGGTTTGGATTTCTCATTTTGAGATTCCAGTGTGCTTTCGATAGTATGTTTTTCGACCTCCTGGTCATATGGACACCATTTCCTTCTGTGCCTTTATTTCTCTCTCTCTCTCTCTCTCTCTCTCTCTCTCTCTCTCTCTCTCTCTCTTTTTCCCTACCTCCACATATTACTGCATGTTCATGTGTGTGCATGTTTTTGGTATGGCTTTTGTGCGAACGCAGAGAAGAATGTTGAATCTAAAGATTACTTGGAGTCCTAGGCTTGGTTTTATTTTAAGGACGTCTTTATGCATGAACAGTAGCTTGATCACTAGCTTTTGTGCATGTCTAGGCCTTTGAGCTTCTCATATCAGCTATGTAAAGAATGTCCGACCAGGGATGCCACTATTTTTGTTTAATTACATTGATAAAACGTTGCATGGTATTTTTGAGGCACATAGCTATGGAGAGATGAACATCAATCCATATGCCTGGACTAATGCAAAGCAAAAGACACAGTTTCCAGCTCAAGCTCTTTGCTTGAATTTAATAATCTCTGATATTACATAAGGTCATTGTCTACGGCATAATGACGTCTTGTTCACATGTAGGCACGCGCACAATTGAGATTTCATTGTGCACCATTGACAGAAAGCATATACAAGGGAGCATTAGCAGCGAATTATGTGAACTATTCACACGAGCTAATCCTATTTGAGTTAAATCATGTGCAGACAGATGAGCTTATATATCTTTTCATGAGAAAGTCATTGAGTGTCAGTAGATACGTTGTGGGTTTACAAGGTGGGTCCATGTCAGGGGACAAAGGAGAAGATGTTGACGGTTGCATACAAAGGCCTTCATTCTGCTTCCTCTAGCACTACAACATATGAGGGGCATACCGATGCTGCATATATCGACGGTCACAGTCGGCGTCGGTATGGGCCTCGGAAAATGTGACTTGGAGATACGGACAGTCAAGTGACTGTCAGTATGACCATTTTAAACGGATTGTCGGTGTGGCCCGCACCCGCCGGTATGTGCGTCGGTATATGCGTCGGTATAGGCATCGGTATGAGCATCGGTATAAGCGTCGGTAATTTGCTCGGAACTACCGACGCGTATACCGACGCCCATACTGGCGCCCATACCGGCGACGAGTTTTAAACATACCGCGAACCTGAGAGCAAAACTTCATATTTTTGCACGTGTCTGAATACTGTTGGTCTTCTGTCGAACTTGCGTGCACAAACCGAATTGCGACTTCCATTGTCTTGTGCACACACACACACACACTCTCTCTTGGCTTAGATCTCACATCTTGGTAAGTGTTGTGCGTACTGTTAGCATTTTTGTTTCTCTATGCTTTAGGTTTTATAATTTCTCTCTCACACACACACACTCTCTCTCGGCTTAGATCTCACATCTTGGTAAGTGTTGTGCGTCCTGTTAGCATTTGTGTTTCTCTATGCTTTAGGTTTTATAATTTCTCTTTTCTTCGATTTTGCAGAAGTTCTTTGGCGTGGATTGTTTGGAATTCGACGACAGACGACAAACATTACGCTTTGACGACAACGATCCAAAAGAGGGGCATACTTGTAAGTGATTGTTTTATTCTCTATTGATAGAGAGAGAGAAGGAGAGAGAGAAAGAGAGTGTTGTTTCATCCTCTGTAATGCCCATGATGACTAGAGCCAGACAAGTAGGAGCAATTCGTAGAGAGGAACAATAAGGATTCCAGGATAAAGAGGAGGAAAAGAGGTCTGGGTAGAAGGGCGAAGCAGAAATTGAAGGAGCTTATGAAAGGATGGCTACTTCTCTAAGGGATCAACCAACAAGTCTGCAATAAGACAGTCATGAGGTAAACATTGAAGAGATCTTGAAAGGTATTCATCACAAGGTTAGTCTATACGAACTTATAAGGATGGATTCAAAAATAAGAAGTGACTTATTGAAGTATATACACTCTACTCACTTGATCCAATCACCCAGTATAGATGGTTTCATGGTTGATTATCCCCCTGCACCCTTGGCAGACTACCAAAGCTCAAGATTATCTGTTTGTATAAAGGATGAAGCTCTCACAGGTATGATCATAGATGGAGGCTCTGGTATCAATTTGATGCCCACAATGAAGAAACTGAATTTGAACCCCACCAAGATGGCACCATTCACAGTCACATTAGCAGATCAACATCGGGTTGCGCCTCTTGGCAATTTTGAAAAGGTACTGATGATAGTACACGGTTGCCACTTTGTTCTAGATTTTGTTGTTATTGCACTTCCACAAGAGACTTCTTACCCTTTACTGCTGGGGATACCTTGGCTGAGGCAAGCAAAAGCTTTGCAAGATTGGGGGAAAAACAAACTATGGATTTCAACTAGCACCAATAGCCAACTACAGCTACATTTGGAAGAAGGATTTGACTCAGGGAAAACTACTGGGTATATTGTGGACACGCAGGTAATGCCCTCTCTACCCCAAGAAGAAGATACATTATTAAATTGGATGATGGAAAGTGCAGAGTGTTGCACAGTGGAAATCAATGAAATAGAGGAAGAAGCTGCAGATGAAGGAGTTAGAGGAAAAGGACACGAAGTTCATAAGGAGTTGGAGAATGAGAGTTTGCAGGAGAATACAGACTTTGAAGAGGCAACAAATATAGAAGTACCCACGATGGAAAGTCATGAGCTTGAGTGTAGAGAAGATCTTCCTTTTTCAGATATACCTAAAGGATGGACCAGAGAACATATTGTAGAATATAAGCTAAAGTCCACTCCCGCATACAGTGGAGATGATTTCTCAAACAAGACTATTCTTGAAACACTGGTTCAAGAAGTAAATCTAGGGGATGAAGAGAACCCTCAAGTAGTCCACTTAGCATCTTGGCTATGGCATTACCCCCCTTTACTATAGAAGGTAACTTCTTTACTTTTTGCCTACAAAAATGTCTTCGCATGGTCCTACAAAGATCTAACAGGGATACCAGAGGAGCTTGGCTTACACCGGATACCCTTAGTTGAGGGAGCCGCATCTGCAAGAAGTAGGCCATATCGACTCAATCCAAAGTATGCAGAGGCGGTAAAATTGGAAATTACAAAACTAGAAGAAGTAGGTATAATTTTTCAAGTAGAACATTCCAGGTGGCTTTCTTCTATGGTTATTGTACGCAAGAAAAATATTGGAAAAATAAGAGTCTGTTGATTTTCATGCCTTAAATAAAGTGACTGTTCAAGATGGATTTCCTCAGCCCTTTACAGAGCAAGTACTTGAGGAAGTAGCCTGTCACACTTTGTATAGCTTCTTGGATGGTTTTAGTGGCTACAATCAGATAGTGATCCATCCTGATGATAGGGACAAAACTGCCTTTGTTACTCCATGGGGCACTTATGTCTATACTCGCATGGCTTTTGGCTTGAAGAATGCACCAGCTTCATTTAATAGAACAATGTATCTGATATTGGGCAAGTGGTTAACAACCTTTCTCCGCATTTTCATGGATGAATTTCAGTGTTTTCAAGCACAGATAGAAGAGCAGCAGTTCAAGATTTCCATGATCATTTGGAAAATCTAAAGGAAATCTTTGAGCAATGTCTCAAAACAAGTTTGAAGTTAAATCCTGCTAAATGTCATTTTTTGGTCACCAAGGGCACTCTTCTTCGTCACATAGTATCTACGAAAGGGATAACGGTTGACCCTGCAAAGGTTAATGCTATTCTATCCATGCCTATTCCACAAAGCCGAAAAGAAGTGCAAAGTTTTTTGGGCCATGCACGATACCATAGAAGATTCATACGAATGTATTCAGAAATAGCTAAGCCCTTGTCAAGGCTTACCAGTAAAAAGGTCCCCTTCTCATGGAGTGCTGAAGCTGAGAAAGCATTTTGTGAACTAAAAATGAGGTAATGTACTGCTCCACTTTTAAGTGTTCCTAACTGGTCATTGGAGTTTCATGTGCATACAGATGCTAGTCTTCATGCTGTTGGTGCAGTACTAGCTCAACCATCATCACACAAGGTTGATAGACCTATCTCCTATGCCAGCAGATTACTCACTAAGGCAGAAAGGAACTACATTATGATTGAAAGGGAAGGTTTGACTATTGTATTTGCTCTTCAGAAGTTTCGGCATTACTGTCTCGGTGTACATTTTATAGTGATATCTGACCATCAGCCCTTGAAGTACTTGATAAAAAAACCTAGAGTGGCTGGAAGGGTTTGGAAATGGTTACTCCTGTTTCAAGAATTTAACATTAATATTCATATTAAGCCAAGAAGAGAGCATTACATGGCAGATCAAGTGTTCAGGACTCCAATGAGCGAGAAGGCAACAAGAATTAATGATGAACTGGTGGATAGTAATCTCTTCCTAGTAGCAACTCAGAATTCCTACTATCATGGAATTCTCGATTTTCTTACTACTGGAAAACTCCGAGAGCATTTGACACCTATAGAAAAAAGAAGATTACTCCTTAAAACCAAGACGTACTCACTCATAAATGGGAATTTATATAGATATTGTCAAGATGATATCTTGAGAAAGTGCGTTTATCAAGAGGAGGTGAATCTTTTGTTAGAAGATGCACACAGTGAAGGGCATCTAAAGGGGGAAGAATTGGCTCACAGAATCATCCTCAAGGGACTATGGTGGCCTCATATTTACAAGGATGCAATCAAGTTTGCTAAAGAATGCCACATTTGCCAGAGATGTGCTCCTATGCCAACCAGATTGAATTTCCAACAATTAGTCATATCTACAGGATGGCTCCCATTTGAACGATGGGGTCTTGATTTCATAGAACCAATTAGTCCAACTAGTCAACCTGGGGGTAAGAAGTATATTTTGATGGCCACATGTTATGCAACAAAATGGATAGAGGCTCAAGCTACTGTGGACTCCACGGCGTTAACAGTAGCTAAGTTTTTGTATAAACGTATTTTCTCAGGATTTGGTTGCCCACTGGAAATCACTAGTGATAGAGGCACACATTTTGTAAATCAATTGCTCCAAGTTATATTTGTCAGGTACAAGGTTTTTCACAGAAAGTCATGCACCTACTATCCAAGGTGGAATGGCCGAGAAGAAAGCTCCAATAGGATTTTGATTGGATTGCTTCGCAAATTATCCTTCGATCATCAAAGCTTCTGGCCACAAGCATTGATTGGTGCATTTTGGGCTTTCAGAACTACAAAGAGAGGAACCACTGGCGAGAGTCCATTTCGATTAGTATATGGAAAAGAGGCATTAGTACCATTTGAATTTATTATCAAAAAAGAAATTGGAGCCAAAACCATTGGAATTGAGCCCCCCATTAGGAGACTAGGCCTTAGAAGAATATAGGGAAGGAGCAATGCAAAAACTTCAGGTAACACAAGAAGTTCGCAAAAGATTGCATGACAAATATCTTAGGTCCAAAGAAGTACAGGAAGGATCCTTGGTTTTGGTGCATCAGATCCCAGCAGTTTCAACCAAATTGGCTCCCAAATGGATAGGATGGTACAGAGTGATAAAGGTATTACCACATGGAGCAGTGCATCTCGAGGATTTGCATGGTAAGAGGATACCCCTGGTCAATATCTCCAGGGTGAAGAATTACCTAAATTAAGACAAGATGGAAGAACTTCATTCACTATACATACCATATTTTCATTCAGTGGTAGCAGTTTATTTAGTCTATTCAATAAGCATGTGAAGAAAAGTTGTATGAAGAAACGTTGCACGGAGACGGTGCAACGACTTGATGTGGGGGTCTGTAGCACCGCACGATTCTCTCTCTCTCTTTCTCTCTCCCTATTCAAACCCCACACCCCTCCACACCCCTCCACAACCCCCTACGACCCCACAACCCTCCACACCCCTCCACACCCCCCCACCCCTCCAACCCCCCACAAACCCCACAAACCCCACAAACCCCAGGAACTCCACAAACCCCACAACCCTCCAAAAACCCCACCAACCCCACCAACCCCAAAAACCCCACACCCCTCCACAACCCCCCACAAACCCCACACCCCTCCACACCCCTCCACAGCCCCCCACAAACCCCACAAACCCCACGAACCCCAAAAACACCACACCTCCACAAACCCCACAAACCCCACACCCCTCCACAAACCCCACAAACCCCACACTCCTCCAAAAACCCCACAAACCCCACAAACCCCATGAACCCCACAAACCCCACACCCCTCCACAAACCCCACAAACCCCACAAATCCCACAAACCCCACAACCCCCCACAAACCCCACAAACCCCACGAACCCCACAAACCCCCCCCCCCCCCCCCACAAACCCCACACCCCTCCACACCCCTCCATAACCCCCCACGACCCCACAACCCTCCACAAACCCCCACGACTCATCGACGTGAATAATTTGATGGAAAAAAACGGTGCACGATCAATTTTTCAAAATGATTTTTGCCGCTGCGCTTCAGAGGAATCCAACCGAGATCTATACCTTGAGAGGCGTATGGACTATCCAACGCGCCCGTAGATTTTTTTACATGGAGGTATAAGACAAGATGTAATAGACAAAGTTTTGACCGGTTTTGGATGGATAGTTTGAGGATCATTTCTCAACAAAACCCTACAGTGTTATATATTTTTGGAAAGCTTTCGAGGAGTACTTTCAAATGGTGCAATAATAATTTTTGAAATCTTGGATCAATTTTGACCACCCCCCAAAAACCGCCACAACTCCCCACAACTCACCTCCCATATGTAAGGATCAAAAGCTACTACAAAAATTAGGTGAAGGATGTGCTTCTCAGGATCATTCGAATATCACGGGCGACACAAAATGAGGATCTGAGTTGCATACAAAAGTGACAGTAAAAGTGTAAATGGTAAAAGTGGAAGTGGAGAAATGACTCTTGCCGCCAACCATTCATGATGACTGCCTATTTTTAAGGATCCAATTCAAGATTGGTGGCATATTTGATCTACCTCTCTAATTTTGGGCAATCAATCGACGGATGATCAGTGGACCTGAGGAATCGGAAGGCCCTCTTGGCCTATTGAAGCCTATAAAAGCAAGGGATTTGTGTTCATTTGGGATACACACATATACATATGTACGTACAGGGGTCCTTTCTTGGCACTCTCTGGCTACAAGCCTATTGTAGGAAGTCACTCTGTGATGAGGATATAGAGCGTGGGCTTCCCAGTGAGGGCTAATAGCACTATAGTGTGAAGAGAGTGGCTTGGTTTTGTCATTCAGTGTGAGTCATTGGTATTTCGTGCTCTTTCCTTTATAGCAAGTCTTCATACTTTGTATTGATCAGTGCTAGTGTGCATCTAGTTGTGTCCATCGTACGGATTGGATGAATCCCTTGTATTGATGTTGTTTAGTTCTGGAGTGGCATGTTATCCCAGAGTATAAACTTTTTGAGCATTTCTTTTGCCTATGTTGTAATCATCTGATTCGAACTAAGGAGTGGTTGGTCTTCCATTATTGTCATTTGTCATGAATATTATCCCTAAGTATTCACAACTCTGTGCAATTGTTGATATCTGCCTGCTCACAAAAGTGTTAAAGGGTATATTTCCCTAAGGAGAACCTCCCTTGAGTAGGAGAAGTACTGGAGTGCTTGGTGCATGCTCATGTTAAAAGTAGATACCCCAGTACCTCCTCTACAGTATGCATGCAAGTATGCATGTATGCATGTGTGTGTATGGATGCATGTATTCATGTATATGTATGTATGTACGTATGTATGTGTGTGTGATGTGTATATAACTATGTAAATGTGTGTGTGCATACATGTATACATGTGTGTATGTGATGTGTATCTATGTATATGCATTTCTATATGCATGTTTGTGTATGAATGTGTGTGTGTATGGGATATGCATGTGTGTGTATGTATGCTTGTGTGCATGTATGCATGTGTGTTTGTGATGTGTATGTATGTATGTTTGCATGTGTGTGTATGTGTGTGTTTGTGATGTGTATGTATGCATGTATATGAGTGTGTGATATATGTGTGTATGCATGTTTGTATGTATGCATGCTTGTGTGATGTGTATACATGTATGTGCATGTGTGTAGTATATACAAGTGTGTGTATGCATGCATGTCCTCTCTCTCTCTCTCTGTGTCTATCTCTCTATGTCTCCATCCCTCTATCTCTCTTTTTATGTGTGTGTGTGTATGTATTGCCTCCTGCTCCAACGTGCTCCCAACATAATGGTGCAGACAAAAATTGATTTTTTTTTACTATAGCATTAGCTTCTCTTTTGCATCACATGTAGTTTTCCAGCATAAAGGAAACATCGCTAGGCTGTTTTTAGAAGGGGCATCATTCAAGCCCCCATTCTATACGAAAGCAAGTTTCAACAAATTCCCATTCCACTTTAGAATCCTTATTTCTCTTGATTTTCTAAATGGTTTCTCTATAATCGAATTCACTAGAGATACCAAAAAGTGGATTGTCTCCTCGGAAGATCTAGTTGTGAGGTAATCTTTGAACGAATTGCAAGACTCTCTTTGCTTAATGAGCTCCTATATTCTCTGAAACTAAAAAGCCATACAAAGAAAACACACGTAGAAACGAAATGTAATGTGATTTCTAGCGCATAGATGCGAAGTCTGCTGATCTGAGAGTCGTTTGCATGTGATTTTTATGTGTTGTGTAAGATAGTATAACTCATCTGAATAAGACAAGAAACATTATTTTTATATTTTTTCGAAGATTCTGGTGGCTGACTTGAATTATAAAATTCTGATTGTGCATGTTTTGATTGTGCAAAGAATGAGCATATTACGGATCGATTTCAAGCGCCTTACATGTTACGTTGAAGACGATGGGATCCCAAGCTTCATAGGTCTTTCACATCTTTGTCTGTACGAACAATCCATGCATGCTCTATTACGGTTCTTGTTGTTTCACACTTTCTTTGAGATTCTAATACCACGTCAAATGCATAAATCTGAATGAGAATTGGGAAAAAAAAAACACAGGACAAATGTTTGAAAAATCAATCGCATATCCGAAGTTCGTGGAGGGTGACGGGTGTCGTAAGTCATCGTTTCCATAACGTGAGGATCAAGGTCAATGACTTATTCAAGTAATACGCAAGCACATACATATACACAGTTGAATTTTATTTTTGGGAGGGTGCTTTATGTGAGAGTTAAGACCATCCGTTGGCTCCAGGGTAGTAAGCACATGATTATTTATGCATCATCCTGTACCAAGACATGACACCTACGATGGTGCTGTTCTGAAAGTGTGTAGTTCTATCATTACTGATCTTTATAGCAGATCGAGATCTTACGTGCAGAGTATACGACATATCTAAGTCTATTTATACTGGTGTTTCATTTCCAAAGACAATTGTTATATTTATACAAGAGGATTAGGGAGCAATACAAAGGACGTTCATGAATCTCTCATCCTCTTGGACGCAGGATCGAGTTGTATTTCGTGAGATTACCAAAAATTGGGAGGGGCGGCTTCTTCTAACTAACAAGCTGCAGGACTCAGCTGGAAAAAATTATAAACCCATAGAAACGATCTGCAGGATTAATCTGGGAAAAATTATAAACACATAACAACGATCTGCATGACTAATATAGAAAACATTAAAACACATATAAACGATATGTAATCTAATTGCCCGTTCATGGAATATTTAACTCGAAACAATACTGCCCCCCCGCCCTTGCAAAAAACTGATAACCTCACAGGCCCGAAGGCTTACAGCACGAATACCAAGAACGACACTCAGATCATTGATTAATCAGGCACTTATAGTTACAACATGGGGGCGTGGCCATAACCAACGTGTCCTCATTGAAATCGATGCACTTATATGACTTGCTGGCAATGGCGCATACTTGAGCTACACGAGGTTTAAATTGAGAAAGAAGTTCATGGAGTCCGGAGTGTCGTCTACATTCAACAAATTTATCAGCTAGTAAGGGCTTTGTGAGCATGTCAGCCCACATAAGGTGAGTGTACGTGTAAGTAAGTTGTATTATTTTTTGTTCAATGAATTCGCGAATAAAATGGTACTTGAAATCGACAGGCTTTGTTTTCTCAGAGTGCTTTGGATTGAAGGCTATCTAAATGCAGGACATATTGTCACATAGGATCTTGATAGGAGTGTTGTAATCAGGTAATAATTCTTTAATAAGCGTATGTAGCCAGATTCCTTCTTTTGATGTAAGGGCAAGTGCCACAAACTCTACTTCAATCGATAAAAGAGCCACACAAGTTTGCTTTTTTGAGAACCAAGAGACTTCTCATCCTGCCAAAAATACACATAGCCAGCAAAAGATTTGCGTGTTTCCATCCCCCCCCACCCCCCCCATCAGAGTTCGAACATCTAGTAAGACAAATGCATGGACTCTCATGGGAGTAACGTTGACCAGTGATGCAGATATGCTTAGTGGATTGAAGATATCGAATGCACCTTTTAAGGGAGTGCCAATGCATGAGTGAGGGTTGATGCATAAAACGGGATAAATAATTGATAGTGAAGTGTAAACTAGGGTGCAAGAGACTAAGTACCAACAATAAGAGGTCGAACAAGGGAAAGAACACTTGGAGCATTAGGAGGATGGGAGGGTGTGGAAGGAGGAGAGTCATAAAGGTGGTGGTGCATTTTAACAGCCAAAGGAGTGGGAGAGGATTTGATAGAATCCAACCCAAATGAATGCAGTAGATCGATCGAATAGCGGGACTGATGTAAGTAAAGCAGCCCATCAGGTTAAGACCGAAGGACATGCATGCCTAAAAAGAAGGTGAGTGATCCTAAATGAGTAAGTTTAAAGGCACGACCAAGTTCATGTTCGGCATCATCAATGCAGGCTCGCGTGGACCCAAAGATAGCGATGTCATTCACAAACAGAGCAACCATGAGGAGGTGAGGATGTCTACGACGGATGTAGATATTTGGTTCTTTTCGCCAAAGGACGGGTGTACCCATGAGTGAGCATAAAAGAGTTGAACCTGTCGAACCATAAGCGAGGTGATTGTTTCAAGCCATAAAGGACTGATGTAGCTTGCATACAAATGTAGGATGTTACTTTGGACCATGTAAAGCTCCTCGGGGAGGTCCCCATGAAGAAAAGTAGTTTGAATATCGAGGTGATGGATATCTAAGTCTAACTCAACATCAAGGGCAAAAAGGAGCCGAAGAGAGGTGAGGCTGATGAGAGATGAGAAGGTTTCAATGAAATCCAAACCAGGGATTTGGGAGTTTCCTCGTGCAACAAGGGGAGCCTTATAAAGAGCAATAGTCACATCGGGATTATATTTGTGTCATAACAGCCATCGGCATGTGATGGGTTTGTGATTAGGAGGTGGAGGGACAAGCCTCTAGGTTCAATTTTGCACCACTGAGGTGTATTCCTCAGTCATGGCATTATGCCACACCTAAGATTCAGGGCCAGATAAGGTTTTAGTGGATAAAGAGGGATCATCAATCACATGTGCAATGTCCTCAAGAGAGCACGCTTCTTGATGGACTGGATAGTTAGTGGGTGAAGTAAAATGGGAACGCGTGTCATCATAAAAGGTGCTCAAAGGTCACCATTTGGAAGTGGAGTCCTCGGTTTCAGAGTGTGAGTCACGCTGGAATGAATCGATGGTCTTGGTTAGAGTGCATGCATGTTGTGATCAATGTCCTTGACAACCCCAATGAGGAAGTGCAATGGGTGAATTAAAAATGTATGGAGTGTCGTTAAAGCTAAGAGAGCATTCATGAGTGCGAGTTAGTGTCTCATTACGATCGATTGGGGCTCGTGTATGAGGGAGGGTAGGGCCTAAGGGATCAGGTGCGAGGGCAGCCTTGATATAAACAGATGTGTTTGTGAGAGGTCGAATGAAATTGAACTAGAGGAACTAGAAGATGATGAGTTATCAAGATGAGAGGTGGGAAGGGTTGATGTAGGAGGAGGCGACATAATGCGATTAGAAGTGTGTCCTAAAAGGGCACCTTCATCAAACACCACAATGTGCGAGAAGAAAAAACGTCAAGAATGAGGGTCAAAGAGTCAAGATACTTTGACACCAAAGGCATCATTGTAACCCATGACAATGGAGTGGACACACTGATTGGACAATTTGTGTCGTAGAGATGGGGCAATATATGCATATGCAGGACACCTGAAGAATCGCAATGATTTATAGTCAGGTGTTTACTAAGTCCAAGCAGCGTAACGAATGCCTTGGATAGGTTTGCAATACGTGTGGTTAATTGAATATTATGGACTTATGATTTCTTCAATGGTAGTTTTCAATGGTATTGGAAAAGGTTTTAAAATAGATAGTATTGATTGACTATCTTTACAGATGAGGAATGAGACAATCATAAATCTAGTATGATCATCAATAAATGTAATGAAGTACTTATTTTCAGTTAAAGACATGGATAGTAATGGACCACAGAGGTTGGAATGAATGAGGGCACGCGGCTGAGAAGTGGCAGTAGTACGAAAGGAAAAAGATTCACTTGCTAGTTTGCCAAACAAGCAACCTTCACACAATGATAGATTGACGTTTTTGGGTAGTGTAAAATAAGAAGCTAAATCACTCTTGATCTATATGTTTCATCGACCGAGGATTCGCATGCTCCAAACGATAGTGCCATAGAAGTACTAGTGATGATTTCTGTGCAGTATAAAAGTTAGAATGAGAGAAATGTGATTGACCTAAAAGGTATAGTTTTGCATTAGTCCGTGGGTCTAATGGAACTTCATATGCCATAAAGGATAGAAGTCGTTCATCATTACTCTTTGTTGATTCTGATTTAATATGAGATTCAACGGTAACATGACACTACAAGGAATATGGGCGTATAGCGGCGGTTAAGGTGACCCAATTTTGTCGTTATAAAATTGCAAAATGCATTGTACTGAGCGCACGCGCGGACTGTCGATTAAACGACGATCGAAATGATGTTTTTTGCCACTTGTGGCACGACGAGGTCTGTGACGCGCACATAGAGCGTCCCTAACACGACGGTCTTAAAAAGCATAAGCGACACTTTTTGTTGTTGCATAATGGATGCTAAAACATGTCGCTTATGCAACGATAAGTGGACACATAGCATTGCTTACACAACGGTCTGTTGACGGTAAAAAATTAAAACATTGGAGGCTCTTCGATCGGCATTTTCACACATTTGATCGAAGACTCTCCAATGTTTGCAATTGCACTACGCTTATGAGCTAAAGCAAGTATATGCAAAATTGTTGTTTTTCCTAACCTCTCTCTTATTGTCTCCCTCTTTCTCTGTTTCTCTCTTTCTACATCTTTCTCTCTTTGAATTCTCTCTCTCTCTATCTCTCTTTATTGGAGGTTATTCAAGAAGCTAACCAAGCAAAAAGTATGGCTAACAACCACATAAAGAGACCTACATGCTTGCATTATTGCATTTATATATATATATATATATATATATATATATATATATATATATATATATATGTACATATTAACATATACACAAATACATGTATATGCACATCCACATGCATGCACATGGATGCAAATGGAAATCCATCCACATACACATGCATGTTTCATACAGATACACATGCATATACATACATTATACACATATATATGCACATACATACACACACATATACACATGCACACACACATGCACATATCTACATATACACATATACATGCACATACACACATATACAAATAGAGTTACACATATAAACGCACATACATATACACACATATACACATGCACATGCACATACTCATACACACCTATACACTTACAGATGCACATGCACATACATACATATACACACACATACACATGCACATACATACATATACACACAAAGAAGAATGCTGAATCTAAAGCTTACTTGGAATCCTGGGCTTGGTTTTATTTTACACACGTCCTTATGCATGAACAGTAGCCACAGAATGCCTTCATTCATAAAAAATATTATTATGAAAGTATTATTGTAAGAAATACACATGTAGCATATGATCTCATTACATAGAAATTGTAATTAACGTTTTCCAACAAACTTTAAAATTCCTTCTACAATTCTCATTGCCAGTGGAGTTGTTCTGTCATGGGAGCTAGATGTAAGACCGAAACATACAAAGGCCTTCATTCTCCTTCCTCTAGGGCTAGCCGTCCTCCTTCATCACCGCTCCCGTTCTTGAACCTTCCGACGGAGGAGCTTCCTCTTGTGATTTTTGGCTCAGACCATGCGACTTACAATGAATGCGTCACACAACTTCTGTTTGGCATACTTTATCTATCCTCTTACTTTCTATTATAGATATACGTCTCTCCCTTTAAACCGTAATGCATCATATCATGGTTTGGATTTCTCATTTTGAGATTCCACTATGCTTTCGATAGTATGTTTTTCCACGTCCTGGTCATATGGACATCATTTCCTTCTTTGCCCTTATTTCTCTCTCTCTCTCTCTCATTCTCTATCTCTCTCCCTCCACATATTACCACATGTTCATGTGTGTGCATGTTTTTGGTATGGCTTTCGTGTGAACAGAGAGAAGAATGCTGAATCTAAAGCTTACTTGGAATCTTGGGCTTGGTTTTATTTTACGCACATCCTTATGCATGAACAATAGCTTGATCATTAGCTTTTGTGCATGTCTAGGCCTTCGAGCTTCTCATATCAGCTATGTAAAGAATGTGTGACCAAGGATGCCACTATTTTTGTTAAATTACATTGATAAAAAGTTGCATGGTATTTTTGAGGCAGACAGCTATGGAGAGATAAACATCAATCCATATGCCTGGACTGATGGGAAGCAGAAGACACAGTTTCCAGCTCAGGTTCTTTGCTTAGATTTAATAATCACTGATATTACATTCGGTCATTGTCTGATGCATAATGAGGTTTTGTTTACATGTAGGCACATGCACGGTTGAGATGTCAGTGTGCACCATTGATAGAAAGCATACACAAGGGAGCATTAGATGCAAATTATGTGAATTATTCACAGGAGAGAATCCTATTTGAGTTAAATCATGTGCAGACAGATGCACTTATATCTCTTTTCATGAGAAAATCGTTGAGTGTAAATAGACAGGTTGTGGGTTTACAACGTGGGTCCATGTCAGGGGACAAAGGAGAAGATGTTGACAATTGCATACAAAGGCCTTCATTCTCCTTCCTCTGGGGCTAGCCATCCTCCTTCGTCACTGCTCCCATTCTTGAACCTTCCGGCGGAGGAGCTTGCTGCTATGATTTTTTGATGTGACCATCGGACTTACAACGAATGCGTCACACAACTGTTTGGTATACTTTATTTGTCCTCTTACTTTCTATCACAGATATACGTCTCTCTGTTTAAACCATAATGCATCATATCATGGTTTGGATTTCGCATTTTGAGATTCCACTGTGCTTTCGATAGTATGTTTTTCCACATCTTGGTCATATGGACACCATTTCCTTCTGTGCCCTTATTTCTCTCTCTCTCTCTCTCTCTCTCTCTCTCTCTCTCTCTCTTTCTCTCTCTCTCTCTCTCTCTCTCTCTCTCTCTCTCTCTCTCTCTCTCTCTCCCTCCCTCCACATATTACTGCATGTTGATGTGTGTGCCTGTTTTTGGTATGGCTTTCATGTGAACGCAGAGAAGAATGCTGAATCTAGAGCTTACTTGGAGTCGTGTGCTTGGTTATATTTTACGAAAGTCCTTATGCATGAACAATGCTTGATCATTAGCCTTTGTTCATGTCCAAGCCTTCAAGCTTCTCATATCAGCTATGTAAAGAATGTCTGACCAAGGATGCCACTATTTTTGTTTAATTACATTGATAAAAATTTGCATGGTATTATTGACAAAAAGTTGCACCATTGATAGAAAGCATATACAAGGGAGCATTAGCAGTGAATTATGTGAATTATTCAGAGGAGAAAATCCTATTTGAGTTAAATCATGTGCAGACAGATAAGCTTATATCTCTTTTCATGAGAAAATCATTGAGCGTCAGTAGACAGGTTGTGGATTTGCAAGGTGGGTCCATGTCAGGGGACAACGGAGAAGATATTGATGGTTGGACGCTCGAATGTGAACTAATATATGGGCTTCTGGACAGCATATTAAAATCGAAGCCATTGATTCTTTACGTAAAACAGAGGATTCTAGTATTGTTGCTTCTTTCAAGCAAGTATCATCTACTAGCTCAAAAGACACAAACCTTATAGATAGCGAACTTGGTTACGTAGGAACTATTGTTGGTATCTACGAAATTTCTTTTTGTACATTCAAACAAGTAGAAAAAAGTTTATATTTTATATGATAGAGTTAGTTATTTTTTTAAGCACCTAATGATGGGTTTTTGTGTTATATATATTTTAAGCAATATGAACTTCTTCAACAAGTTTTTTATATGTTCTGATTTCATCTGTTAAGTACATTTCTTTCAAGCCAACACTGAACCCTGTTTGGAAAAGCCATTCATGCAGAACATTTTAAAGGAATGTGAGGAACTGAACAGCAGTTTGAGTCCCTTTTTGATAGCAAAGGCTTGGGAAAATTCCCGTATGGCA
Source organism: Ceratopteris richardii (assembly GCA_020310875.1). Classification (NCBI taxonomy): domain Eukaryota; kingdom Viridiplantae; phylum Streptophyta; class Polypodiopsida; order Polypodiales; family Pteridaceae; genus Ceratopteris; species Ceratopteris richardii. The sequence continues at coordinate 43,662,037 of CM035417.1, read as the reverse complement.
ATCTGTTAACCATTTATTGCCAACAGGACACTGCATTATCTCCTTATCATGCACAACTAGAGTGTTTAAATATGTGTACTCTACACCAGGGGGAAAGGTCATATTTAAGACCTGTATCCCTGTCCACAAAGGAGCTTTTATACCCGGTGGCTTAATTATTGTAGGCTTGGGAGCAGGAGAGTCACAATACATATTTAACGTTTGAATTTCATGTTTTAGCAGCCAAACATGATTTTCTAAAATCAAATGGCTTGAAAGGATGCCATCCTGAGATAATTTCAGTAAAGCTTGGCCCCCTTGGGTAAATATTAATTGATGACTTAAATCCAGCAATTTAGAAATCTCAGCCTTCTCTCTCTCTCTCTCTCTCTCTCTCTCTCTCTCTCTCTCTCTCTCTCTCTCTCTCTCTCTCTCTCTCTCTCTCTCTCTCTCTCTCTCTCTCTCATTCGCTTCTTGCTCTCGCGTGTTAACCTCGACATAAATGTGCCGGGAGAAATCAAACTTTTTTTAATGTGTGTGTATGTGTCTATGTGTGTGTATGTGTCTTTGTGTGTATGTGTATGCATGTATGTATGCATATGTGTGTGTATGCATGTGTATATGTGTGCATGCACTATTATGTGTGTATGTGTGTATGTGTCTATGTGTGTATGTTTGTGTGTGTGTATGTGTATGTGTTGCAATAAAAATACATGATTTCTGCATGTTAAAATAGTATTTTATGAACTAAAGAAAAAAAAGGGGCTAACAAAAATTTTGATGATGGTATGTAACTCTAACATGGTCTTATAAATTGGTAACATTCCAAGTGTGAAACAATGAAGATGTCTCTGAATCTGCAGTGCTACCCTTGCTGGATCAGTTTTCTTCTATATTGTGTTCGAAGAAATGGAAAGAATGGATTTGTGATCTATGCCTTTCAAAGATGTGCTGGAGCATCTTAGAAGGGTCTCCTAGAAAATGAGAAGGGAAAACAAATCATGATGATCGAGTTTCCCAGAGTTTTCTTTGTTTTCTCTTACCTCAAAAACCAATTATGTTTTAACAACATTACATTAAAATCAAAACTATAAGAAAAGATCGTAATTGTCAAAGATTACCTTTAGCAATTCAATGGGTTTACTCTTTGTTGGTGCAGACTGGCAAAATGGATAACTATAAGCTAGTTCAATCAATGATGTCACGGCTAGTACACCAACAAGCTCTGAACCAAGGCCACGACTCTATGGATCCTTTGATTTCCAGTCTACCTCTTTGATGATGCTCAATGCACTTCCCTTAACCCATACATACATTTTTGAAATTGTTCTTCAGGCCCGTAAGCTCCATACCCTTTTCTAGGTTTTCCGGAAGACACTAAATGATAAAGGAATTCTTTGGAGGTTAAACCATCTAAAAAGAAAGAATGAATTATTGCCAAACCATCATGAAAGTCAGAAAAGAACAACTCCTCTCTGTTTATAGACTGTAAACCTAAGCATGCACACTGTTGAATCAAGTTTGACAATGATCCTTTGCTTGCAGCCCTTATCATTGCAATCATGGAATCGGATGGACAGCTATGCCTCTCAACAATGGTTGGTATTTCCCCAAGAACACATTGAAATTCACAAATTGCTGATCTTGTAGCATTGATTTCTTCAAAATCATTGGGTAGTGGCATTAGCGGATTGGTTTGGAGTTTGGTGAGGACTAAGAGAACTAATATCGGAATGGGTCTTGGCATAGAACATAGGATGTATGCTTGGCGAACACAATAACTGAGCCCCTAGGTCTTACTAAATGTGCAAAAATTACATGCACCATCTTTGTACGCAATTTATAGGGGAAATGAGGATTCTTCTAAGAGGTTGGTGACATTTTAGCTTGATGGAACAACTTACGTGAAACTACTCATTTGTGGCATCCAAAAGACGAAGATGATGGACTTAGCATAGAACATAGAACCTTGAGGAGATGAAAGAAATATTATGAATGATTGTTGTATTGGTGATGAAACTAGTTTACCAACCTGCATTGTGAGAGATACTAACAAATTACAATGACCATGTGCTAGAGATATGGCTCTCCTCCCAACCTTATGCCTGTATATATAACTCCTCGAATCAACAAGGTCCACAAATGTAACAAGATTCCTCAAGTGCATGTGCAATCTCCTCCACTCCTTTAATATCTTCCATGCCTCTACTAGTGGTTAGAGTGATCTCAACCACTACTTTAGTACCTTCCACTAGATTCGTCTAATGGTTGGTGTATTCATCACTCGAGTTAAATCTCCTTGGAATCAAGTGAACTCATGTTAACCTCAGTAAGAAGGTTCTAGACCTCCTTGGGCAAAAAGCTCTTTGCATGCTCCCAATGGGGGTTGAAGAGAAGACCTCCTTCTTCACAACCTTGAGACTTAACCAGTAGGCTAAGTGGATCACTTGTTTAAGACAGCTGATGAACCTATACTTAAGTCTAGTCTCGAGATCTTTGGCCATGCACATGAGTGATCAAACATTGTCTAATTTTAGATGTGTCTGAGCCGGTCGGACCCTTAGATCATAGAGTTACTTTATTATATTATTTCCCCCTTGGGAAAGATTCTCTTCCTAGAAAATAAAGCTATATATATTGGCTATTATTTTTATTTGGTTGAGCGGTATGGATCCAGCAGCAAGAAGAACTAGGCCCGTGAGCCTCATGGTCTAAAAACTAGAAGAACATGTTTCATCTCTCAGGTGGGATCCTTGCCCAAATGATTCAAAACATCATCTTGCTTTGCACTTTGAGAACCGGATCTAAGTACAAAGTAGTGAATGAACAATATGGGTGGATCTAGATACATCCCTAGCCACTTCACTATTTCTTGATGTGCAATCTTGGCACAAACATGTGAAATGGATGGATTCCAATTATTAGTTGATTTCTAGGCATAACTGGTGCATGGGCTTCATAACTAATGAGGGATTCAGATGAGGAGCAACATTGTGTTTGTCCTTCATGTGAAGATCATATAACTTTCTCGTGAGATATACTTTTTTTTATGCCCTTTCTTTTTCATATGTACTGCATAACCTCTTCCAAAGCTCCTTTGCACTTTCATAGTCTAATACTATAAAGTAAACATTATCTGTGAGGTGCAATCGAATGCTAGACCTAACCATCTCATCTAGGTCATCCCAATCATGTACATTCATGTCCAAGGGCTTCTTTGAGATTCCATTTTGAGGCTTCCATTGCATCCTCCAAATCAGCATATCTTTACTTTGATTCTTCCATAGAGCAAAGTTTGATCCGTCAAATTCTCAAATCTCAAAATGGTTATTGCCTTGCAAGTCATAGCTCCTCGAATATTGGCACTAGAACATGATCCATGAGACGTACCTAAGACCTCTCATGCCCTGATGATAGATAACGGAATATAATGATAGTTGAACTAGAGGAATCCAAAACACCACTAAGCTTCAAAAGGGATGACTAAGTGTCAGATTTTGGAAAACATTTTGTAGAGTCTTCCCTCAAAAATGAATTAATGGATAGTAATGACCAACCAAACGTATTATGTGAGAATAAATGTCCAAACACCAATACATGTATCAAAGATTAAATCGACCATTATATAAATGACAAAAACAAAAAATTGGAAACCTTTTGCCACACTATCCTCTACAAAATGAGGAGATGACTAGTGTCAAAATCTCATATAAATGTAGGTACTAACATGTTTACTTGCATAGTGAGTTAGTGATGTAAGGGCAAGTGCCACAAACCCTGCTTCAATCAATAAAAGAGCCACATAAGTTTGCTTTCCTAAGAACCAAGAGATTGCTCCTCCTTGCAAAAAATACACATAGCCAGCAATAGATTTGCGTGTTTCCACCCCCCCTCCCCCCAAATCAGAGTTCGAACATCTAGTAAGACAAATGCATGGACTCTCATGGGAGGAACGTTGATCACTGATGCAGATATGCTTAGTGGATTGAAGATATTGAATGCACCCTTTAAGGGTGTGCCAACGCATGAGTGAGGGTTGATGCATAAAAGAGGATAAATAATTGATAGTGAAGTATAAATTAGGGTGCAAGAGACTAAGTACCAAAATTTGCCAATAAGAGGTCGAACAAGGGAAAGAACACTTGGAACATTATGAGCATGGGAGGGTGTGGAAGGAGGAGAGTAATAAAGGTGGTGGTGCATTTTAATAGCCAAAGGAGTGGGAGAGGATTTGATAGAATCCAACCCAAATGAATGCAGTAGATTGATCGAATAGCGGGACTAATGTAAGTAAAGCAGCCCATCAGGTCGAGACCGAAGGACATACATTCCTAAAAAGAAGGTGAGTGATACTAAATCAGTAAGTTTAAAGGCACGACCAAGTTCATGTTTGGCATCATCAATGCAGGCTCGTGTGGACCCAAAGATAGCGATGTCATTCACAAACAGAGCAACGATGAGGAGGTGTTGATGTTTACGACGGATGTAGATATTTGGTTCTTTTCGCCAAAGGACGGGTGTACCCATAAGTGTTGATGTTTACGACGGATGTAGATATTTGGTTCTTTTCGCCGAAGGACGGGTGTACCCATGAGTGAGCATAAAAGAGTTGAACCTATGGAACCGTAAGCGGGGTGATTGTTTCAATCCATAAAAGGACCGATGTACCTTGCATACAAATGAAGGATGTTATTTTGAAGTGAAATATCTAGATTGACCATGTAAAGCTCCTCGCGGAGGTCCCCATGAAGAAAAGTAGTTTGATTCTAACTCAACATCAAGGGCAAAGAGGAGCCGAAGAGAGGTGACGTTGATGAGAGGTGAGAAGGTTTCAATGAAATTCAAACAAGGGATTTGGGAGTTTCCTCGTGCAACAAGAGGAGCCCTATAAAGAGCAATAGTCCCATCGGGATTATATTTGTGTCATAACAGCCATCGACATGTGATGGGTTTGTGATTTTGAGGTGGAGGGACAACCCTCCAGGTTCGATTTTGCACCACTGAGATTCAGGGCCAGATAAGGCTTTAGTGGATAAAGAGGGATCATCAGTCACATGTGCAATGTCCTCAAGAGAGCACGCTTCTTGATGGATTGGATAGTTAGTGGATGAAGTAAAATGGGAACACGTGTCATCATAAAAGGTGCTCAAAGGTCACCATTTGGAAGTGGAGTCCTCGGTGTCATAGTGTGAGTCACGCTGGAATGAATCGATGGATAGGCATGCAGAAGGTAGGCATGCAGAAGGTCCACATTTCGAGGGTTGTGACATCTCTATATCGGGTGAACAAGGATGTACATTGGAATGCAGATGAATCCAGGGTTTATTTGGAAGACGAAGTTGTCAACGGACTGAGACCATGGAGCTTGCTGAGGAGGATGGGGAAATACTTGATGTCCATTTGCATGTGCAAGTCAACGATGAAGAAGCCCTTCAGTTCTATGAGAAGTTTGGTTCAGGATTTGAATTGGAATAGGTGCTTTCATTAAAATCTTGATTCCTGATGTTATTTCTCTCTTTCTCTCTCTCTCTCCCTCTTTCTCTCCCCCTCGCTATCTTTCCCTCTCTCTCTCTCCCTCTCTCTCTCTCTTTCTTCTCTCACTCTCTCTCTATTTCCCTCTCTCTTTTGACCTACCCCTCTCTCTCTCTCTCTCTCTCTCTCTCTCTCTCTCTCTCTCTCCCCTCTCTATCTCTCTCCCCCCTCTCCCTCTCTCTCTCTCTCTCTCTCTCTCTCTCTCTCTCTCTCCCCTCTCTCTCTCTCTCCCCCCCCCTCTCTCTCTCCCTCTCTCTCTCTCCCTCTCTCTCTCTCTCTTTCTTCTCCCACTCTCTCTCTATTTCCCTCTCTCTTTCGGCCTACCTCTCTCTCTCTCTCTCTCTGTCTCTCTCTCTCTCTCTCTCTCTCTCTCTCTCTCTCTCTCTCTCTCTCTCTCTCTCTCTCTCTCTCTCTCTCTCTCTCTCTCTCTCTCTCTCTCTCTCTCTCTCTCTCTCTCTCTCTCTCTCTCTCTCTCTCCCTCTCTCTCTCTCTCCCCCTCCCCTGCCTAATTTCCTCGCCCCCGCCGCCTTAGCCCGCCACCCGCCCTCCGCCTAGTTCCCTCCGCCTTAGCCCGCCACCCGCCCTCCGCCTAGTTCCCTCCGCCTTAGCCCGCCACCCGCCCTCCGCCTAGTTACCCTCCCCTCCCGTGCCTAATTTCCCCGCCCCCCTCCGCCTTAGCCCGCCACCCGCCCTCCGCCTAGTTCCCCTCCCCTCCCCCGCCTAATTTCCCCGCCCCCTCCGCCTTAGCCCGCCACCCGCCCTCCGCCTAGTTCCCCTCCCCTCCCCCGCCTAATTTCCCCGCCCCCCTCCGCCTTAGCCCGCCACCCGCCCTCCGCCTAGTTCCCCTCCCCTCCCCCGCCTAGTTCCCCTCCCCTTCCCCGCCTAGTTCCCCTCCTAGTTCTCCTCTCTCCGCCTAGTTCCCCTCCCCTCCTAGTTCTCCTCTCTCCGCCTAGTTCCCCTCCGCCTTCTAGTTCCTCAGCCCTCCGCCCTAGTTTACCTCCGCCTCTAACTCCTCAGCCCTCCGCCCTCTAACTCCTCAGCCCTCCGCCCCCTAACTCCTCAGCCCTCCGCCCCACCTAGTCCTCACTCTTCACTTCTCCTCAGCCTCCCACAATTACACACATCCCCCACACATGCACACACCCACACTCACATGCGCGCAACGCACACACACTCACACACATACCATCACACACTCTCACTCGCACACTCACATGCACACGCACACTCACATGCACACGCACACTCACCCACATACACGCACACATACACATGCAACACACACACCCACACACATACCCACTCACAACGACACACACACACACATTTTTGCATATACACACCCACGATTACACATATCTACCTATTGGGACCTCTTCCTTCAGCAAGGCTATGAAGATGGACTCAGAAGTATACCATAATCTAAAGAGCAATTATGGGCAAGACTTTTATCAAGAAGAACCCAATCGTTCAAGCAAAGACCCCTTTGACCAGGATGATTGAAGTATGCAGGTAAAAATTGAAAGTGGAATTGCCAGCAACCATTCACGGCGACTGCCTATTTTTGTGGATCCAATTCAAATCAAGTGGAATATTTGACCTACCCCTTCAATTTTGGGCGATCAACCGACGCGTGATCAGTGGACGTGAAGATTCGGCAAGGCTGTCTTGGCCTATTGGGGCCTATAAAATCAAGGGATTTGTGCTCATTTGGGTACACGGGGGATACATGTACACGGTACAATTTTAGAGATACAGTGGTTCGTGCATACGTGCAGAAGTCCTCTCTTACACTTGGTGGTTTCAAGCCTATTGTAGGAGCTACTCTGTAGTGTGTATACAGAGGGTAGGCTTCTCAGTGGAGGGCTATGAGCACTATAGTGTAAGAGAGTAGCTTGGATTCTTTTTCTTTTCTGTGAGTCAGTGTGTTGAGTAATCTCTATTCTTTTGAGAAGTTCTTACCATTTGTATTGTTTTGAGTTAGTCTGCATATCAGTGGCCCCTGTAAGCTGATGAGAAGAACCTGCTGTATTGGAGTTATTTACTTTTAGGGTGGCTTGTTAGCCCTAAGTGTGACTTATAGTCTTAAGTTTGCACCTTGAGCATCTCTCTGCCCAATCTTGTAATCACCTGGTTTGAATCAAGAAGTGTACGGTCTTCCTTGGTCATTTGTTGTCCATATTTTCTGAAGCATTTACCATTCTGTGCAATTCTTGTTGTCTGCCTGCTCAGAGAAATGTTAAAGGGTATACTTCCCTAAAGAGAACCCCCCTTGAGTAGGCAACGTACTGGATGTGTTAATCTTTAATCTCTACTTTTGTTAAAAGTGGATACCCCAGTACCTCCTCTACAGTTTGGCACGCCCGGTGGGACCTTTGCATTTCTGTGAGGGGTATTTTTTCCCTATTACATTTGCAAGTAGGTACATGACCCATACACGGGCAGATAAGGAGTATCTTCGTGTTCGGAGGAGCCTTAACAAGTTAGCCATAACCACGACTAGTGAGTCTACCTCCCCTCTGCCCTCCCTAAATTTATCAATTGATTTGGGTGCGACACCATTGTCGAAAGAGGGGTATAGGAGAACTCTAGACTTCTCCTCAGATATGTCCGAAGAAACACCAGTACAAATGGAGGATCTCTCTCATTTACTCTCCAGATTAAATATCAAATTCCCTACCTTCAAGGGACAAGCCTATGAGGATGCTGATGATCATGTGAGAAGATTCATCTCTTTATGCCGTGGACGAGGTTTGCAAAATAGAGAGGATGCAATGAAGGCACTCTTTCCATCCACATTGGAGGGTCTTGCAGATAAATGGTATAGTCAATATGCAGATGGCCATTTCACTACATGGGAGGCTCTCAAGGCGGCATTCTCACAGACATTCCGACCAAGTGATTCCTCAGAAAGAGCTCTAGATCAGCTAGAGAATTTGAAGCTAAGATCAGGTGAATCTTTTCATGAACTTCACACTAGAACAAAAGCACTTGTTGCACGTCTGCCACATGCTCCAGGTGACTTTTTGGTTAAAAAGTGGATAGAAAAGGCTCTGCCCAGGTCATCTCAGCAGAAGCTTCGTGAATCTCTTAGATTGGATGCGACCCTCAATGATTTTGTTGCAGCGACATCACGCATTGAAGAAGCAAGGCAACATTTTGAAGGGGATACACAACCTAAGTATGCTGCAGACGTGGATCCTATTGAGCAACTAAGGAGGGAACTGGAGGCATTAAAAATGCAACAAAATCAACAAGAAGAGAAGGTCTTGCCACCACTGCGATGCACGGATGATGAAGTAGCCCAACTTCGCCGTGAGTTAGAAGATTTGAAGACCACACAAGATATAAGGAGACAAATTTGGTGCACGATCTGTAACAACAATGGACATTCCAATACTAATTGCCCTAACAAGGTAAGCTGTCAATTTTGTGGAAAGGATGGTCATGAAGCTAGAGATTGCTACTACCTCAAGGGTACACAACAAAGAAGTAACCCTCAAACTTTGGATTCATACTATGCTAGTACTTCAAATACATCTAATAGAGAGGAGAATCGGCCTGCAAAGCCTAGGTATAATAGACCTTTGATGTGCTATCGTTGTGGTGAGTACGGCCACATGCAAAACAGGTGTTCCCTCCCAGAAGATGCACCTCCTTGTCAACATTGTCCAGAGGCCAAGGATCATTATACCAAAGATTGCCCAAGAGGTCGTCCTGCTCCAATTCATATGATTGCAGTCTCTCCACATGAAGAAGGAAAAACCACTCAGACTTATGCTATTTCATCCTCTGCAATGCCCATGATGACTAGAGCTAGGCAAGCAGCTGCAACCGAGAGAGATGAACAACAAGGATTTCAGGATAAAGAGGAAGCAAAGGAGTCTGGATGGAAGGACCAAGCACAAATTGAAGGAGCTTATAATAAGATGACTACTTCTCTAAAGGGCCAACCAACAAGTCTGTAAGAAGACACTCAGGAGGTAAACATTTAACAGATCTTGAAAGGTATTCATCACAAGGTTAGTCTATATGAACTTATAAGGATTGATTCAAAAATAAGAAGTGACTTACTGAAGATTATACACTCTGCTCACTTGGTCCAATCACCTAGTATAGATGGTTTCATGGTTCATTTTCCCCCTACACCCTTAGAAGACTACCAAAGCTCAAGATTATCTGTTTGTATAAAGGATGAAGCTCTCACAGGTGTGATCATAGATGGAGGCCCTGCTATCAATTTAATGCCAGATTTTACAATGAAGAAGCTGAAATTGAACCCCACCAAGTTGGCACCATTCACGGTTACATTGGCAGATCAACATCGGGTTGCGCCACTAGGCATTATTGAGAAGGTACTGATGGTAGTACAGGGCTGCCATTTTGTTCTAGATTTTGTTGTTATTACACTTCCACAGGAGACTTCTTACCCTCTACTCCTGGGGAGACCTTGGCTGAGACAAGCAAAAGCTTTGCAAGATTGGGGAAAAAATAAACTATGGATTTCAACAAATACCAATAGCCAACTGCAACTACATTTGGAAGAAGGATTTGACTCGGGAAAAACTACTGGATATACTGTGGACACTCAGGTAATGCCCTCTCTACCCCAAGAAGAGGATAGATTGTTAAATTGGATGATGGGAAGTGCAGAGTGTTGCATAGTGGAGATTAATGAAATTGAGGAAGAAGTTGCAGATAAGGTAATTACAGGAAAGGGCAATGAAGACCACAAGGTGTTGGAGAATGAGCAATTGCAGGAAAGCACAAGCCTTGAGGAAGCAATCCAGATAAAAGTATCAGAGGTAGAATATTTTGAACCTAAGGGCAGAGAAGATCTTCCTTTCTCAGATATACCTCAAGGATGGATGGAAGAACATGTTGCAGAATATAAATTAAACTCCACTCCTGCATATAGTGGAGATGATTTATCAAACAAGGCCAGTCCTGAAACATTGGTTCAAGAAGTAAATTTAGGGGATGAAGAGAACCCTCAAGTAGTCCATTTGGCATCCTGGTTGTGGCATTATCTTAATTTACTATAGAAGGTAACTTCTTTGCTCTTTACTTATAAAAGTGTCTTCGCATGGTCCTACAAAGATCTAACAGGAATACCAGAAGAGCTTGGATTACATCGGATACCCTTGGTTGAGGGAGCTGCACCTGTAAGAAGTAGGCCATATCGACTCAATCCGAAGTATGCAGAGGCGGTAAAAGCAGAGATTACAAAATTAGAAGAAGCAGGTATAATTGTGCCAGTAGAACATTCCAGGTGGCTTTCTTCTATGGTTATTGTGCCGAAGAAAATAGTGGAAAAATAAGGGTATGTGTTGATTTCCGTGCTTTGAATAAAGTGACTATTCAAGATGGATTTCCTCAGCCCTTCACAGAGCAAGTACTTGAAGAAGTAGCTGGTCACACTTTGTATAGTTTCTTGGATGGTTTTAGTGGCTACAATCAGATAGTGATCCATCCTGATGATAGGGACAAAACAGCCTTTGTCACTCCCTGGGCACTTATGTCTATACTCGAATGGCTTTTGGTTTGAAGAATGCACCGGCTTCATTTAATAGAACGATGTATCTGATGTTGGGCAAATGATTAACAACCTTTCTACGCATTTTCATGGATGACTTTTCAGTATTTTCAAGTACAGATAAAAGAGCAGCAGTTCAAGATTTCCATGACCATTTGGAAAATCTAAAAGAAATCTTTGAGCAATGTCTCAAAACAGGGTTGAAATTGAATCGTGATAAATGTCACTTTTTGGTCACTAAGGGCACTCTTCTTGGTCACATAGTATCTGCTGAAGGCATAACTGTTGATCCTGCAAAGGTTACAGCTATTCTTTCCATGCCAATTCCACAAAGCCCAAAGGAAGTACAAAGTTTCTTGGGCCATGTAGGTTATCACAGAAGATTCATTAGGATGTATTCGGAAATTGCTAAGCCCTTGTCAAGGCTTACCAGCAAAAAGATCCCTTTCTCATGGAGTGCTGAAGCTGACAAAGCATTTTGTGAACTAAAGTTGAGGCTATGTACTGCTCCAGTTTTAAGTGTTCCTAATTGGTCATTGGAATTTCATGTGCATACAGATGCTAGTCTTCATGCTGTTGGTGCAGTTCTAGCTCAACCATCATCTCACAAAGTAGATAGACCTATCTCTTATGCAAGCAGACTACTCAACCAAGCTGAAAGAAATTACAGTACAACGGAAAGAGAAGGTTTGGCTATCGTATTTGCTCTTCAGAAGTTCCGACATTATCTCCTTGGTGTACATTTCATTGTTATTTCTGATCATCAGCCCTTGAAGTATTTGATAAACAAGCCTAGAGTAGCTGGAAGGATTTGGAGATGGTTACTCCTATTTCAAGAATTTAATTTTGATATTCACATTAAGCCACGAAAAGAGCACTACATGGCAGATCAAGTGTCCAGGACGGCAATGAGCGAAAAGGCAACAGGTATTAATGATGAATTGGTGGATAGCAATCCTTTTCTAGTAGCAATTCTGACAGGTTGGTATGATGAAATTCTTCATGTTCTGACTACTGGAAAGATCCCAGAACACTTGACACCTGTAGAAAAGAGAAGATTGCTCCTGAAAACCAAAGCATATTCTCTTATAAATGGAAATTTATATAAATACTGTCAGGATGATATATTGAGAAGGTGTGTCTATCTAGAGGAGGTAAATCTTCTGCTGGAGGCTGCACACAGTGAAGGACATCTAAGGGGGGAAGAATTGGCTCATAGAATCATCCACAAAGGTTTATGGTGGCCTCGTATTTTCAAGGATGCCATCAAGTTTGCAAAAGAATGCCACATCTGCCAGAGGTGTGCTCCCGCGCCAACCAGATTAAATTACAAACCATTAGTCATATCTACCGGATGGCTTCCATTTGAACGATGGGGTCTTGATTTCATAGGGCCAATTAGCCCAACTGGGCAAGTAGGAGGTAAAAAGTATATTTTGATGGCCACATGTTATGCCACTAAATGGATAGAGGCTAAAGCTACTGTGGACTGCACGGCTTTAACAGTAGCTAAATTTATGTATAAACGTATTTTCTCAACATTTGGTTGCCCACTGGAAATTACTAATGATAGGGGCATACATTTTGTAAATCAATTGCTCCAGTTTATATGTGACAGGTACAAAAAGTTCCAATAAGATTTTGATTGGACTACTTCGCAAATTATCTTTTGATCATCAAAGCTCTTGGCCACTAGCACTAATTGGTGCAATTTGGGCTTTCAGAACCATGAAGAGGGGAACCACAGGCGAAACTCCATTTCGCTTAGTTTATGGAAAAGAGGCATTGGCCCCATTTGAGTTCATTATCAGAAAGGAAATAGGAATCAAAACCATTGGAATTGAACCCCCCATTCAGAGATTGGTGGCATTAGAAGAGTACAGAGAAGGGGCAATGCAGAAACTCCAGGTAACACAAGAAGGGCGCAAGAGACTGCATGACAGGTATCTGAGATCCAATAAAGTTCAGGAAGGGTCCATGGTTTTAATGCATTAAGTCCCAGCAATTTCAACTAAAATGGCACCTAAATGGATAGGACCTTATAAAGTAATCAAGGTATTGCCACATGGCGCTATGCATCTCGAAGATCTGCAGGGAAAAAGGATTCCCCTAGTTAACATCTCCAGGGTGAAGAAGTATCTGAACTAGGTCTAAATGGAAGCATTCCACCCCTGTACATACCATGTTTCTTTTTAGTAATTGCAGGATAACTAGATCTCTTTGAAATAAGTAAAATAAGGGAGAGATTGCACCAGGGACGGTGCAAAAACTTGATGTGGGGGTCTGTAGTACCCCTCCTCCTTTTCTCTCTGGGTAGGCATGCAGAAGGTCCACATTTCGAGGGTTGTGACATCTCTATATCGGGTGAACAAGGATGTACATTGGAATGCAGATGAATCCAGGGTTTATTTGGAAGACGAAGTTGTCAACGGACTGAGACCATGGAGCTTGCTGAGGAGGATGGGGAAATACTTGATGTCCATTTGCATGTGCAAGTCAACGATGAAGAAGCCCTTCAGTTCTATCAGAAGTTTGGTTCAGGATTTGAATTGGAATAGGTGCTTTCATTAAAATCCTGATTCCTGATGTTATTTCTCTCTTTCTCTCTCTCTCTCCCTCTTTCTCTCCCCCTCGCTATCTTTCCCTCTCTCTCTCTCCCTCTCTCTCTCTCTTTCTTCTCTCACTCTCTCTCTATTTCCCTCTCTCTTTCGACCTACCCCTCTCTCTCTCTCTCTCTCTCTCTCTCTCTCTCTCTCTCTCTCTCTCTCTCTCTCCCCTCTCTATCTCTCTCCCCCCTCTCCCTCTCTCTCTCTCTCTCTCTCCCCTCTCTCTCTCTCTCTCTCTCCCCCTCTCTCTCTCTCTGTCTCTCCCTCTCTCTCTCTCTCCCTCTCTCTCTCTCTTTCTTCTCCCACTCTCTCTCTATTTCCCTCTCTCTTTTGGCCTACCTCTCTCTCTCTCTCTCTCTCTCTCTCTCTCTCTCTCTCTCTCTCTCTCTCTCTCTCTCTCTCTCTCTCTCTCTCTCTCTCTCTCTCTCTCTCTCTCTCTCTCTCTCTCTCTCTCTCTCTCTCTCTCTCTCTCTCTCCCTCTCTCTCTCTCTCTCTCTCTCTCTCCCCCTCCCCTGCCTAATTTCCCCGCCCCCCTCCGCCTTAGCCCGCCACCCGCCCTCTGCCTAGTTCCCTCCCCCTTAGCCCGCCACTTGCCCTCCGCCTAGTTCCCTCCACCTTAGCCCGCCACCCGCCCTCCGCCTAGTTCCCCTCCCCTCCCCCGCCTAATTTCCCCGCCCCCCTCCGCCTGAGCCCGTCACCTGCCCTCCGCCTAGTTCCCCTCCCCTCCCCCGCCTAATTTCCCCGCCCCCCTCCGCCTTAGCCCGCCACCCGCCCTCCGCCTAGTTCCCCTCCCCTCCCCCGCCTAATTTCCCCACCCCCCTCCGCCTTAGCCCGCCACGCGCCCTCCGCCTAGTTCCCCTCCCCTCCCCCGCCTAGTTCCCCTCCCCTTGCCGCCTAGTTCCCCTCCTAGTTCTCCTCTCTCCGCCTAGTTCCCCTCCCCTCCTAGTTCTCCTCTCTCCGCCTAGTTCCCCTCCGCCTTCTAGTTCCTCAGCCCTCCGCCCTAGTTTGCCTCCGCCTCTAACTCCTCAGCCCTCCGCCCTCTAAGTCCTCAGCCCTCCGCCCCCTAACTCCTCAGCCCTCCGCCCCACCTAGTCCTCACTCTTCACCCCTCCTCAGCCTCCCACAATTACACACATCCCCCACACATGCACACACCCACACTCACATGCGCGCAACGCACACACACTCACACACATACCATCACACACTCTCACTCGCACACTCAGATGCACACGCACACTCACCCACATACACACATACACCCACACATACACATGCAACACACACACCCACACATACCCACTCACAACGACACACACACACACACACATTTTTGCATATACACACCCACGATTACACATATGTACCTATTGGGACCTCTTCCTTCAGCAAGGCTATGAAGATGGACTCAGAAGTATACCATAATCTAAAGAGCAATTATGGGCAAGACTTTTATCAAGAAGAACCCAATCCTTCAAGCAAAGACCCCTTTGACCAGGATGATTGAAGTATGCAGGTAAAAAGTGAAAGTGGAATTGCCAGCAACCATTCACGGCGACTGCCTATTTTTGTGGATCCAATTCAAATCAAGTGGAATATTTGACCTACCCCTTCAATTTTGGGGGATCAACCGACGCGTGATCAGTGGACGTGAAGATTCGGCAAGGCTCTCTTGGCCTATTGGGGCCTATAAAATCAAGGGATTTGTGCTCATTTGGGTACACGGGGGATACATGTACACGGTACAATTTTAGAGATACAGTGGTTCGTGCATACGTGCAGAAGTCCTCTCTTACACTTGGTGGCTTCAAGCCTATTGTAGGAGCTACTCTGTAGTGTGTATACAGAGGGTAGGCTTCTCAGTGGAGGGCTATGAGCACTATAGTGTAAGAGAGTAGCTTGGATTCTTTTTCTTTTCTGTGAGTCAGTGTGTTGATTAAGCTCTATTCTTTTGAGAAGTTCTTACCATTTGTATTGTTTTGAGTTAGTCTGCATATCAGTGGCCCGTGTAAGCTGATGAGAAGAACCTATTGTATTGGAGTTATTTACTTTTAGGGTGGCTTGTTAGCCCTAAGTGTGACTTATAGTCTTAACTTTGCACCTTGAGCATCTCTCTGCCCAATCTTGTAATCACCTGGTTTGAATCAAGAAGTGTACGGTCTTCCTTGGTCATTTGTTGTCCTTATTTTCTGAAGCATTTACCATTCTGTGCAATTCTTGTTGTCTGCCTGCTCAAAGAAATGTTAAAGGGTATACTTCCCTAAAGAGAACCCCCCTTGAGTAGGCGACGTACTGGATGTGTTAATCTTTAATCTCTACTTTTGTTAAAAGTGGATACCCCAGTACCTCCTCTACACAGTGTATAAGAAAGTAACACGATGTGTAATCCCTTTGGATATTAAGAAATTTTGAATCATAGATGATGTATACTCACCACCATTATCAGTTTGAATAGTTTTAATAGTTTTATCATGGTAGTTTTCAATGGTATTGGAAAAGTTTTAAAATAGATAGTATTGATTGACTATCTTTACAGATGAGATTACTTGGAGTCTTGGGCTAGGTTTTATTTTACGGACGTCCTTATGCATGAACAGTAGCTTGATCATTAGCTTTTGTGCATGTCCAGGCCTTCGAGCTTCTCATATCAGCTATGTAAAGAATGTCCGACCACGGATGCCACTATTTTTGTTTAATTACATTGATAAAAAGTTGCATGGTATTTTTGAGGCAGATAGCTATGGAGAGATGAACATCAATCCATATGCCTAGACAAATGCTAAGCAAAAGACACAGTTTCTTGCTCAGGCTCTTTGCTTAAATTTAATAATCTCTGATATTACATTAGGTCATTGTCTAAGGCATAATGAGGTTTTGTTCACATGTAGGCACGCGCACGGTTGAGATGTCAGTGTGCACCATTGACAGAAAGCATATACAAGGGAGCATTAGCAGCGAATTATGTGAACTATTCACAGGAGCTAATCCTATTTGAGTTAAATCATGTGCAGACAGATGAGCTTATATCTCTTTTCATGAGAAAGTCATTGAGTGTCAGTAGCCAAGTTGTGGGTTTACAACGTGGGTCCATGACAAATGACAAAGGAGTAGATGTTGAAGGTTGCATACAAAGGCCTTCATTCTGCTTCCTCTAGCACGACAACATATGAGGGGCATACCGATGCTGCATATACTGACGGTCACAGTGGGCATCGGTATGGGCCTCAGAAAATGTGACTTGGACATACCAACGGTTAAGTGACCGTCGGTATGATGGTTTTAAACACGGTGTGGCCCGCACCCGTTGGTATGTGCATCGGTATATGCATCGGTATAGTCGTCGGTATGAGCGTCGGTATAAGCATCGGTAATTTGCTGGCAACTACCGACGCGTATACCAAAACGCCCATACCGGCAGCGAGTTTTGAACATACCGCGAACCCGAGAGCAAAACGTCACATTTTTGCGCTTGTTTGAATAATGTTGGTCTTCTGTCGAACTTGTGCGCGCGAACCGTATAGCGACCTGCATTGTCTTGTGCACACACACACACATAGATCTCTCTCTCTACACACACACTCTCTCTCTCGGCTTAGATCTCACATCTTGGTAAGTGTTGCATGTACTGTCTCTACACACACATCTCTCTCTCTCTCTCTCTCTCTCTCTCTCTCTCTCTCTCTCTCTCTTTCTTTCTCCCTACCTCCACATATTACTGCATGTTCATGTGTGTGCATGTTTTTGGTATGGCTTTTGTGCGAACGCAGAGAAGAATGTTGAATCTAAAGATTACTTGGAGTCCTAGGCTTGGTTTTATTTTAAGGACGTCCTTATGCATGAACAGTAGCTTGATCATTAGCTTTTGTGCATGTCCAGGCCTTTGAGCTTCTCATATCAGCTATGTAAAGAATGTCCGACCAGGGATTCCACTATTTTTGTTTAATTACATTGATAAAACGTTGCATGGTATTTTTGAGGCAGATAGCTATGGAGAGATAAACATCAATCCATATGCCTGGACTGATGCGAAGCAAAAGACACAGTTTCCAGCTCAAGCTCTTTGCTTAAATTTAATAATCTCTGATATTACATTAGGTCATTGTCTACGGCATAATGACGTTTTGTTCACATGTAGGCACGCGCACACTTGAGATGTCACTGTGCACCATTGACAGAAAGCATATACAAGGGAGCATTAGCAGCGAATTATGTGAACTATTCACAGGAGCTAATCCTATTTGAGTTAAATCATGTGCAGACAGATGAGCTTATATATCTATTCATGAGAAATTCATTGAGTGTCAGTAGATAGGTTGTGGGTTTACAACGTGGGTCCATGTCAGGGGACAAAGGAGAAGATGTTGACGGTTGCATACAAAGGCCTTCATTCTGCTTCCTCTAGCACTACAACATATGAGGGGCATACCGATGCTGCATATATTGATGGTCACAGTCGGCGTCGGTATGGGCCTCGGAAAATGAGACTTGGAGATACCGACGGTCAAGTGACCGTCAGTATGACCGTTTTAAACGGATTGTCGGTGCGGCCCACACCCGCCGGTATGTGCATCGGTATATGCGTCGGTATATGCGTCAGTATAGGCATCGGTATAAGTGTCGGTAATTTGCTCAGAACTACCGACGCGTATACCGACGCCCATACTGGCGCCCATACCGGCGACGAGTTTTAAACATACCGCGAACCCGAGAGCAAAACTTCATATTTCTGCACGTGTTTGAATACTGTTGGTCTTCTGTCAAACTTGCGTGCACGAACCGAATTGCGACCTGCATTGTCTTGTGCACACACACACAGATCTCTCTCTCTACACACACACACACACTCTCTCGGCTTAGATCTCACATCTTGGTAAGTGTTGCGCGTACTGTTAGCATTTGTGTTTCTCTATGCTTTAGGTTTTATAATTTCTCTTTTCTTCGATTTTGCAGAAGTTCTTTGGCGTCGATTGTTTGGAATTGGACAACAGACGACAAACATTATGCTTTGAAGACAAGGATCCAAAAGAGGGGCATACTTGTAAGTGATTGTTTTATTCTCTATTGATAGAGAGAGAGAAGGAGAGAGAGAAAGAGAGTGTTGTTTCATCCTCTGTAATGCCCATGATGACTAGAGCCAGACAAGCAGGAGCAATCCGTAGAGAGGAACAATAAGGATTCCAGGATAAAGAGGAGGAAAAGAGGTCTGGGTAGAAGGGCCAAGCAGAAATTGAAGGAGCTTATGAAAGGATGGCTACTTCTCTAATGGATCAACCAACAAGTCTGCAAGAAGACAGTCATGAGGTAAACATTGAACTGATCTTGAAAGGTATTCATCACAAGGTTAGTCTGTACAAACTTATAAGGATGGATTCAAAAATAAGAAGTGACTTATTGAAGTATATACACTCTACTCACTTGATCCAATCACCCAGTATAGATGGTTTCATGGTTAATTTTCCCCCTGCACCCTTGGCAGACTACCAAAGCTCAAGATTATCTGTTTGTATAAAGAATGAAGCTCTCACAGGTGTGATCATAGATGGAGGCTCTGGTATCAATTTGATGCCAGATTTCACAATGAAGAAACTGAATTTGAGCCCCACCAAGATGGCACCATTCACAGTTACACTAGTAGATCAACATCAGGTTGTACCTCTTGGCTTTTTTGAAAAGGTACTGATGATAGTACACGGCTGCCGCTTTGTTCTAGATTTTGTTGTTATTTCACTTCGACAGGAGACTTCTTACCCTTTACTCCTGGGGATACCTTGTCTGAGGAAAGAAAAAGCTTTGCAAGATTGGGGGAAAAATAAACTATGGATTTCAACTAGGACCAATAGCCAACTGCAGCTACATTTGGAAGAAGGATTTGACTCAGGGAAAACTACAGGGTATACTGTGGACACACAGGTAATGCCCTCTCTACCCCAAGAAGAAGATACATTATTAAATTGGATGATGGAAAGTGCAGAGTGTTGCACAGTGGAAATCAATGAAATAGAGGAAGAAGCTGCAGATGAAGGAGTTAGAGGAAAAGGACACGAAGTTCATAAGGAGTTGGAGAATGAGAGTTTGCAAGAGAATACAAACTTTGAAGAGGCAACAAATATAGAAGTACCCACGATGGAAAGTCATGAGCCTGAGTGTAGAGAAGATCTCCCTTTTTCAGATATACCTAAAGGATGGACCAGAGAACATATTGTACAATATAAGCTAAAGTCCACTCCCGCATACAATGGAGATCATTTCTCAAACAAGACTAGTCCTAAAACACTAGTTCAAGAAGTAAATCTAGGGGATGAAGAGAACCCTCAAGTAGTCCACTTAGCATCCTGGCTATGGCATTACCCCCCTTTACTACAGAAGGTAACTTCTTTACTTTTTGCCTACAAAAATGTCTTCGCATGGTCCTACAAAGATCTAACAGGGATACCAGAGGAGCTTGGATTACACCGGATACCCTTAGTTGAGGGAGCCGCATCTGCAAGAAGTAGGCCATATCGACTCAATCCAAAGTATGCAGAGGCGGTAAAATTGGAAATTACAAAACTAGAAGAAGCAGGTATAATTTTTCGAGTAGAACATTCCAGGTGGCTTTCTTCTATGGTTATTGTACGCAAGAAAAATACTGGAAAAATAAGAGTCTGTTGATTTTCATGCCTTAAATAAAGTGACTGTTCAAGATGGATTTCCTCAGCCCTTTACAGAGCAAGTACTTGAGGAAGTAGCCTATCGCACTTTGTATAGCTTCTTGGATGGTTTTAGTGGCTACAATCAGATAGTGATCCATCCTGATGATAGGGACAAAACTGCCTTTGTTACTCCATGGGGCACTTATGTCTATACTCGCATGGCTTTTGGCTTGAAGAATGCACCAGCTTCATTTAATAGAACAATGGATCTGATATTGGGCAAGTGGTTAACAACTTTTCTCTGCATTTTCATGGATGACGTTTCAGTGTTTTCAGGCACAGATAGAAGAGAAGCAGTTCAAGATTTCCATGATCATTTCGAAAATCTAAAGGAAATCTTTGAGCAATGTCTCAAAACAAGTTTGAAGTTAAATCTTGCTAAATGTCATTTTTTGGTCACCAAGGGCACTCTTCTTGGTCACATAGTATCTACTGAAGGGATAATGGTTGACCCTGCAAAGGTTACTGCTATTCTATCCATGCCTATTCCACAAAGCCCAAAAGAAGTGCAAATTTTTTTGGGCCATGCACGATACCATAGAAGATTCATACGAATGTATTCAAAAATAGCTAAGCCCTTGTCAAGGCTTACCAGTAAAAAGGTCCCCTTCTCATGGAGTGCTGAAGCTGAGAAAGCATTTTGTGAACTAAAAATGAGGTTATGTACTGCTCCACTCTTAAGTGTTCCTAACTGGTCATTGGAGTTTCATGTGCATACATATGCTAGTCTTCATGCTGTTGGTGCAGTACTAGCTCAACCATCATCACACAAGGTTGATAGACCTATCTCCTATGCCAGCAGATTACTCACTAAGGCAGAAAGGAACTACATTATGATTGAAAGGGAAGGTTTGACTATTGTATTTGCTCTTCTGAAGTTTCGGCATTACTGTCTCGGTGTACATTTTATAGTGATATCTGACCATCAGCCCTTGAAGTACTTGATAAACAAACCTAGAGTGGCTGGAAGGGTTTGGAGATGGTTACTCCTGTTTCAAGAATTTAACTTTAATATTCATATTAAGCCAAGAAGAGAGCATTACATGGCAGATCAAGTGTTCAGGATTGCAATGAGCGAGAAGGCAAAAGGAATTAATAATGAACTGGTGGATAGTAATCTCTTCCTAGTAGCAACTCAGAATTCCTACTATGATGGAATTCTCGATTTTCTTACTACTGGAAAACTCAGAGAGCATTTGACACCTATAGAAAAAAGAAGATTACTCCTTAAAACCAAGACGTACTCACTCATAAATGGGAATTTATATAGATATTGTCAAGATGATATCTTGAGAAAGTGTGTTTATCCAGAGGAGGTGAATCTTTTGTTAGCAGCTGCACACAGTGAAGGAAATGTAAAGGGAGAAGAATTGCCTCACACAATCATCCTCAAGGGACTATGGTGGCCTCATATTTACAAGGATGCAATCAAGTTTGCTAAAGAATGCCACATTTGCCAGAGATGTGCTCCTACGCCAACCAGATTGAATTTCCAATCATTAGTCATATCTACAGGATGGCTCCCATTTGAACGATGGGGTCTTGATTTCATAGGACCAATTAGTCCAACTAGTCAACTTGGGGGTAAGAAGTATATTTTGATGGCCACATATTATGCAACTAAATGGATAGAGGCTCAAGCTACTGTGGACTCCACGGTGTTAACAGTAGCTAAGTTTTTGTATAAACGTATTTTCTCAAGATTTGGTTGCCCACTGGAAATCACTAGTGATAGAGGCACACATTTTGTAAATCAATTGCTCCAATTTATATTTGTCAGGTACAAGGTTTTTCACAAAAAGTCATGCGCCTACTATCCAAGGTGGAATGGCCAAGCAGAAAGCTCCAATAGGATTTTGATTGGATTGCTTCGCAAATTATCCTTCGATCATCAAAGCTTCTGGCCACAAGCATTGATTGGTGCAATTTGGGCTTTCAGAACTACAAAGAGAGAAACCACAGGCGAGAGTCCATTTCGATTAGTATATGGAAAAGAGGCATTAGTACCATTTGAATTTATTATCAAAAAAGAAATTGGAGCCAAAACCATTGGAATTGAACCCCCCATTAGGAGACTAGTGGCCTTAGAAGAATATAGGGAAGGAGCAATGCAAAAACTTCAGGTAACACAAGAAGTTCGCAAAAGATTGCATGACAAATATCTTAGGTCCAAAGAAGTACAGGAAGGATCCTTGGTTCTGGTGCATCAGATCCCAACAGTTTCAACCCAATTGGCACCCAAATGGATAGGATCGTACAGAGTGATAAAGGTATTACCACATGGAGCAGTGCATCTCGAGGATTTGCAGGGTAAGAGGATACCCCTGGTCAATATTTCCAGGGTGAAGAATTACCTAAATTAAGACAAGATGGAAGAACTTCATTCACTGTACATACCATATTTTCATTCAGTGGTTGCAGTTTATTTAGTCTATTCAATAAGCATGTGAAGAAAAGTTGTATGAAGAAACCTTGCACGGAGACAGTGCAACGACCTGATGTGGGGGTCTGTAGCACCGCACGATTCTCTCTCTCTATTTCTCTCTCCCTATTCAAACCCCACACCCCTCCACACCCCTCCACACCCCTCCACAACCCCCTATGACCCCACAACCCTCCACACCCCTCCACACCCCCCCACCCCTCCACAACCCCCCACAAACCCCACAAACCCCACAAACCCCACGAACTCCACAAACCCCACACCCCTCCAAAAACCCCACAAACCCCATGAACCCCACAAACCCCACCAACCCCACAAACCCCACCCCACAAACCCCACAAACCCCACCAACCCCACACCCCTCCAAAAACCCCACACCCCTCCACAACCCCCCACAAACCCCACACCCCTCCACAGCCCTCCACAGCCCCCCACAAACCCCACAAACCCCACGAACCCCAAAAACCCCACACCCCTCCACAAACCCCACAAACCCCACACCCCTCCACAAACCCCACAAACCCCACAAACCCCACACCCCTCCACAAACCCCACAATCCCCACAAACCCCACAAACCCCATGAACCCCACAAACCCCACACCCCTCCACAAACCCCACAAACCCCACAAATCCCACAAACCCCACAACCCCCCACAAACCCCACAAACCCCACGAACCCCACAAACCCCCCCCCCCCCACAAACCCCACACCCCTCTACACCCCTCCACAACCCCCCACGACCCCACAACCCTCCACAAACCCCCACGACTCATCGGCGTGAATAATTTGATGGAAAAAAATGGTGCACGATCAATTTTTCAAAATGATTTTTGCCGCTGCGCTTTAGAGGAATCCAACTAGATCTATACCTTGAGAGACGTATGGACTATCCAACGCGCCCGTAGATTTTTTTACATGGAGGTATAAGACAAGATGTAATAGACAAAGTTTTGACCGGTTTTGGATGGATAGTTTGAGGATCCTTTCTCAACAAACCCTACAGTGTTATATATTGCTGGAAAGCTCTCGAGGAGTACTTTCCAATGGTGCAATAATAATTTTTGAAATCTTGGATCAATTTTGACCACCCCCCAAAAACCGCCACAACTCCCCACAACTCACCTCCCATATGTAAGGATCAAAAGCTACTACAAAAATTAGGTGAAGGATGTGCTTCTCAGGATCATTCAAATATCACGGGCGGCACAAAATGAGGACCTGAGTTGCATACAAAAGTGACAGTAAAAGTGTAAATGGTAAAAGTTGAAGTGGAGAAATGACTCTTGCCACCAACCATTCATGATGACTGCCTATTTTTAAGGATCCAATTAAAGATTGGTGGCATATTTGATCTACCTCTCTAATTTTGGGTAATCAATCGCCGCATGATCAGTGGACCTGAGGAATCGGAAGGCCCTCTTGGCCTATTGAAGCCTATAAAAGCAAGGGATTTGTGTTCATTTGGGATACACACATGTACATACGTACGTACAGGGGTCCTTTCTTGGCACTCTATGGCTACAAGCCTATTGTAGGAAGTCACTCTGTGATGAGGATATAGAGCGTGGGCTTCCTAGTGAGGGCTAATAGGACTATAGTGTGAAGAGAGTGGCTTGGTTTTGTCATTCAGTGTGAGTCATTGGTATTTCGTGCTCTTTCCTTTATAGCAAGTCTTCATACTTTGTATTGATCAGTGCTAGTCTTCATCTAGTTGTGTCCATCGTACTGATTGGATGAATCGCTTGTATTGATGTTGTTTAGTTCTGGAGTGGCATGTTAGCCCAGAGCATAAACTTTTTGAGCATTTCTTTTGCCTATGTTGTAATCATCTGATTCGAACTAAGGAGTGGTTGGTCTTCCATTATTGTCATTTGTCATTAATATTATCCCTAAGTATTCACAACTCTGTGCAATTGTTGATATCTGCCTGCTCACAGAAGTGTTAAAGGGTATATTTCCCTAAGGAGAACCTCCCTTGAGTAGGAGAAGTACTGGAGTGCTTGGTGCATGCTCATGTTAAAAGTAGATACCCCAGTACCTCCTCTACAGTATGCATGCAAGTATGCATGTATGCATGTGTGTATGGGTGCATGTATGCATGTATATGTATGTATGTACATATGTATGTGTGTGTGATGTGTATATAACTATGTAAATGTGTGTGTGCATACATGTATACATGTGTGTATGTGATGTGTATCTATGTATATGCATGTCTATATGCATGTTTGTGTATGAATGTGTGTGTATGGGATATATGCATGTGTGTGTATGTATGCTTGTGTTCATGTATGCATGTGTGTTTGTGATGTGTATGTATGTATGTTTGCATGTGTGTGTATGTGTGTGTTTGTGATGTGTATGTATGTATGTATATGAGTGTGTGATATATGTGTGTATGCATGTTTGTATGTATGCATGTTTGTATGTATGCATGCTTGTGTGATGTGTATACATGTATGTGCATGTGTGTAGTATATACAAGTGTATGTATGCATGCATGTCCTCTCTCTCTTTGTGTCTATCTCTCTATGTCTCCATCTCTCTATCTCTCTTTTTATGTGTGTGTGTGTGTATGTATTGCCTCCTACTCCAACGTGCTCCCAACATAATGGTGCAGACAAAAATTGATTCTTTTTTACTATAGCATTAGCTTCTCTTTTGCATCACATGTAGTTTTCCAGCATAAAGGAAACATCGCTAGGCTTTTTTAGAAGGGGCATCATTCAAGCCCCCATTCTATACGAAAGCAAGTTTCAACAAATTCCCATTCGACTTTAGAATCCTTATTTCTCTTGATGTTCTAAATGGTTTCTCTATAATCGAATTCACTGGAGATACCAAAAAGTGGATTGTCTCCTCGGAAGATCTAGTTGTGAGGTAATCTTTGATCGAATTGCAAGACTCTCTTTGCTTAATGAGCTCCTAGATTCTCTGCAACTAAAAAGCCATACAAAGAAAACACACGTAGAAACGAAATGTAATGTGATTTCTAGCGCATAGATGCGAAGTCTGCTGATCTGAGAGTCGTTTGCATGTGATTTTTATGTGTTGTGTAAGATAGTATAACTCATCTGAATAAGACAAGAAACATTATTTTTATTTTTTTTCGAAGATTCTGGTGGCTGACTTGAATTATAAAATTCTGATTGTGCATGTTTTGATTGTGCAAAGAATGAGCATATTACGGATCGATTTCAAGCGCCTTACATGTTACGTTGAAGATGATGGGATCCCAAGCTTCATAGGTCTTTCACATCTGTGTCTGTACGAACAATCCATGCATGCTCTATTACGATTCTTGTTGTTTCACACTTTTTTTGAGATTCTAATACCACGTCAAATGCATAAATCTGAATGAGAATTGGGAAAAAAAAACACAGGACAAATGTTTGAAAAATCAATCGCATATCCGAAGTTCGTGGAGGGTGACGGGTGTCGTAAGTCATCGTTTCCATAACGTGAGGATCAAGGTCAATGACTTATTCAAGTAATACGCAAGCACATACATATACACAGTTGAATTTTATTTTTGGGAGGGTGCTTTATGTGAGAGTTAAGACCATCCGTTGGCTCCAGGGTAGTAAGCAC
This sequence comes from Ceratopteris richardii, assembly GCA_020310875.1. NCBI lineage: Eukaryota > Viridiplantae > Streptophyta > Polypodiopsida > Polypodiales > Pteridaceae > Ceratopteris > Ceratopteris richardii. The sequence continues at coordinate 43,635,656 of CM035417.1, read as the reverse complement.
ATGATTATTTATGCATCATCCTGTACCAAGACATGACACCTACGATGGTGCTGTTCTGAAAGTGTGTAGTTCTATCATTACTGATCTTTATAGCAGATCGAGATCTCACGTGCAGAGTATACGACATATCTAAGTCTATTTATACTGGTGTTTCATTTCCAAAGACAATTGTTATATTTATACAAGAGGATTAGGGAGCAATACAAAGGACGTTCATGAATCTCTCATCCTCTTGGACGCAGGATCGAGTTGTATTTCGTGAGATTACGAAAAATTGGGAGGGGCGGCTTCTTCTAACTAACAAGCTGCAGGACTCAGCTGGAAAAAATTATAAACCCATAGAAACGATCTGCAGGATTAATCTGGGAGAAATTATAAACACATAATAACGATCTGCAGGACTAATATAGAAAACATTAAAACACATAGAAACGATATGTAATCTAATTGCCCGTTCATGGAATATTTAACTCGAAACAATACTGCCCCCCCCGCCCTTGCAAAAAACTGATAACCTCACAGGCCCGAAGGCTTACAGCACGAATACCAAGAACGACACTCAGATCATTGATTAATCAGGCACTTATAGTTACAACATGGAGGCGTGGCCATAACCAACGTGTCCTCATTGAAATCGATGCACTTCTTTGCCTTGCTGGCAATGGCGCATACTTGAGCTACACGAGGTTTAAATTGAGAAAGAAGTTCATGGAGTCCGGAGTGTCGTCTACATTCAACAAATTTATTAGCTAGTAAGGGCTTTGTGAGCATGTCAGCCCACATAAGGTGAGTGTAGGTGTAAGTAAGTTGTATTCTCTTTTGTTCAATGAATTCGCCAAAAATGGTACTTGAAATCGACAGGCTTTGTTTTCTCAGAGTGCTTTGGATTGAAGGCTATCTAAATGCAGGACATATTGTCACATAGGATCTTGATAGGAGTGTTGTAATCAGGTAATAATTCTTTAATAAGCGTATGTAGCCAGATTCCTTCTTTTGATGTAAGGGCAAGTGCCACAAACTCTACTTCAATCGATAAAAGAGCCACACAAGTTTGCTTTTTTGAGAACCAAGAGACTTCTCATCCTGCCAAAAAATACACATAGCCAGCAATAGATTTGCGTGTTTCCATCCCCCCCCCCACCTCCCCCCATCAGAGTTCGAACATCTAGTAAGACAAATGCATGGACTCTCATGGGAGTAACGTTGACCAGTGATGCAGATATGCTTAGTGGATTGAAGATATCGAATGCACCTTTTAAGGGAGTGCCAATGCATTAGTGAGGGTTGATGCATAAAACGGGATAAATAATTGATAATGAAGTATAAATTAGGGTGCCAGAGACTAAGTACCAAAATTTTCCAATAAGAGGTCGAACAAGGGAAAGAACACTTGGAGCATTAGGAGGATGGGAGGGTGTGGAAGGAGGAGAGTCATAAAGGTGGTGGTGCATTTTAACAGCCAAAGGAGTGGGAGAGGATTTGATAGAATCCAACCCAAATGAATGCAGTAGATCGATCGAATAGCGGGACTGATGTAAGTAAAGCAGCCCATCAGGTTGAGACCGAAGGACATGCATGCCTAAAAAGAAGGTGAGTGATCCTAAATCAGTAAGTTTAAAGGCACGACCAAGTTCATGTTCGGCATCATCAATGCAGGCTCGCGTGGACCCAAAGATAGCGATGTCCTTCACAAACAGAGCAACCATGAGGAGGTGAGGATGTTTACGACGGATGTAGATATTTGGTTCTTTTCGCCAAAGGACGGGTGTACCCATGAGTGAGCATAAAAGAGTTGAACCTGTCGAACCATAAGCGGGGTGATTGTTTCAAGCCATAAACGACTGATGTAGCTTGCATACAAATGTAAGATGTTATTTTGAATAGATCTAGGTTGGACCATGTAAAGCTCTCGGGGAGGTCCCCATGAAGAAAAGTAGTTTGAATATCGAGGTGATGGATATCTAAGTCTAACTCAACATCAAGGGCAAAAAGGAGCCGAAGAGAGGTGAGGCTGATGAGAGATGAGAAGGTTTCAATGAAATCCAAACCAGGGATTTGCGAGTTTCCTCGTGCAACAAGGGGAGCCTTATAAAGAGCAATAGTCACATCGGGATTATATTTGTGTCATAACAGCCATCGCCATGTGCTGGGTTTGTGATTAGGAGGTGGAGGGACAAGCCTCCAGGTTCAATTTTGCACTACTGAGGTGTATTCCTCAGTCATGGCATTATGCCACACCTAAGATTCAGGGCCAGATAAGGTTTTAGTGGATAAAGAGGGATCATCAATCACATGTGCAATGTCCTCAAGAGAGCACGCTTCTTGATGGACTGGATAGTTAGTGGGTGAAGTAAAATGGGAACACGTGTCATCATAAAAGGTGCTCAAAGGTCACCATTTGGAAGTGGAGTCCTCGGTTTCAGAGTGTGAGTCACGCTGGAATGAATCGATGGTCTTGGTTAGAGTGCATGCATGTTGTGATCAATGTCCTTGACAACCCCAATGAGGAAGTGCAATGGGTGAATTAAAAATGTATGGAGTGTCGTTAAAGCTAAGAGAGCATTCATGAGTGCGAGTTAGCGTCTCATTACGATCGATTGGGGCTCGTGTATGAGGGAGGGTAGGGCCTAAGGGATCAGGTGCGAGGGCAGCGTTGATATAAACAGATGTGTTTGTGAGAGGTCGAATGAAATTGAACTAGAGGAACTAGAAGATGATGAGTTATCAAGATGAGAGGTGGGAAGGGTTGATGTAGGAGGAGGTGACATAATGCGATTAGAAGTGTGTCCTAAAAGGGCACATTCATCAAACACCACAATGTGCGAGAAGAAAAAACGTCAAGAATGAGGGTCAAAGAGTCAAGATACTTTGACACCAAAGGCATCATTGTAACCCATGACAATGGAGTGGACACACTGATTGGACAATTTGTGTCGTAGAGATGGGGCAATATATGCATATGCAGGACACCTGAAGAATCGCAATGATTTATAGTCAGGTGTTTACTAAGTCCAAGCAGCGTAACGAATGCCTTGGATAGGTTTGCAATACGTGTGGTTAATTGAATAACATGGACTTATGAGTGCTTCAATGGTAGTTTTCAATGGTATTGGAAAAGGTTTTAAAATAGATAGTATTGATTGACTATCTTTACAGATGAGGAATGAGACAATCATAAATCTAGTATGATCATCAATAAATGTAATTAAGTACTTATTTTCAGTTAAAGACATGGATAGTAATGGACCACAGAGGTTGGAATGAATGAGGGCACGCGGCTGAGAAGTGGTAGTAGTACGAAAGGAAGAAGATTCACTTGCTAGTTTGCCAAACAAGCAACCTTCACACAATGATAGATTGACGTTTTTGGGTAGTGTAAAATAAGAAGCTAAATCACTCTTGATCTATATGTTTCATCGACCGAGGATTTGCATGCTCCAAACGATAGTGCCATAGAAGTACTAGTGATGATTTTTGTGCAGTATAAAAGTTAGAATGAGAGAAATGTGATTGACCTAAAAGGTATAGTTTTGCATTAGTCGATAGGTCTAATAGAACTTCATATGCCATAAAGGATAGAAGTCATTCATCATTACTCTTTGGTGATTCTGATTTAGTATGAGATTCAACGGTAACATGACACTACAAGGAATATGGGCGTATAGCGACGGTTAAGGTGACCCAATTTTGTCGTTATAAAATTGCAAAATGCATTGTACTGAGCGTCGCACGCGGACTGTCGATTAAACGACGATTCGAAATGATGTTTTTTGCGACTTGTGGCACGACGAGGTCTGTGACGTGCACATAGAGCGTCCCTAACACGATGGTCTTAAGAAGCATCACATAAGCGATGCTTGTTTACGTGGCATAAGCGACACTTTTTGTTGTTGCATAATTGATGCTAAAACATGTTGCTTATGCAACGATAAGTGGACACATAGCATTGCTTACACGACGGTCTGTTGACGGTAAAAAATTAAAACATTGGAGGCTCTTCGATCGGCATTTTCACGCATTTGATCGAAGAGCTCTCCAATGTTTGCAATTGCACTACGCTTATGAGCTAAAGCAAGTATATGCAAAATTGTTGTTTTGCCTAAGCTCTCTCTTATTGTCTCCCTCTTTCTTTGTTTCTCTCTTTCTACATCTTTCTCTCTTTGAAATCTCTCTCTCTATCTCTCTTTATTGCAGGTTATTCAAGAAGCTAACCAAGCAAAAAGTATGGCTAACAACCACATAAAGAGACTTACATGCTTGCATTATTGCATATATATATATATATATATATATATATATATATATATATATATATATATATATATATATATATATATATATATATATATATATATATATATATATATATATATATATATATATATATATACATATTAACATATACGCAAATACATGTATATGCACATCCACATGCATGCACATGGATGCAAATGGAAATCCATCCACATACACATGCATGTTTCATACAGATACACATGCATATACATACATTATACACATATATATGCACATACGTACACACACATATACACATGCACACACACATGCACATATCTACATTTACACATATACATGCACATACACACATATACAAATAGAGTTACACATATAAACGCACATACATATACACACATATACACATGCACATGCACATACTCATACACACCTATACACTTACACATGCACATGCACATACATACATATACACACACATACACATGCACATACATACATATACACACAAAGAAGAATGCTGAATCTAAAGCTTACTTGGAATCCTGGGCTTGGTTTTATTTTACACACGTCCTTATGGATGAGCAGTAGCCACAGAATGCCTTCATTCATAAAAAATATTATTATGAAAGTATTATTGTAAGTAATACACATGTAGCATATGATCTCATTACATAGAAATTGTAATTAACGTTTTCCAACAAACTTTAAAATTCCTTCTACAATTCTCATTGCCAGTGGAGTTGTTCTGTCATGGGAGTTAGATGTAAGACCGAAACATACAAAGGCCTTCATTCTCCTTCCTCTAGGGCTAGCCGTCCTCCTTCATCACTGCTCTCGTTCTTGAACCTTCCGACGGAGGAGCTTCCTCTTGTGATTTTTGGCTTTGACCATGCGACTTACAATGAATGCGTCACACAACTTTTGTTTGGCATACTTTATCTATCCTCTTACTTTCTATTATAGATATACGTCTCTCCCTTTAAACCGTAATGCATCATATCATGGTTTGGATTTCTCATTTTGAGATTCCACTATGCTTTCGATAGTATGTTTTTCCACGTCCTGGTCATATGGACATCATTTCCTTCTGTGCCCTTATTTCTCTCTCTCTCTCTCTCTCTCTCTCTCTCTCCCTCCCTCCCTCTACATATTACTGCATGTTCATGTGTGTGCATGTTTTTGGTATGGATTTCGTGTGAACAGAGAGAAGAATGCTGAATCTAAAGCTTACTTGGAATCTTTGGCTTGGTTTTATTTTACGCACGTCCTTATGCATGAACAGTAGCTTGATCATTAGCTTTTGTGCATGTCCAGGCCTTCGAGCTTCTCATAGCAGCTATGTAAAGAATGTGTGACCAGGGATGCCACTATTTTTGTTAAACTACATTGATAAAAAGTTGCATGGTATTTTTGAGGCAGACAGCTATGGAGAGATAAACATCAATCCATATGCCTGGACTGATGGGAAGCAGAAGACAGAGTTTCCAGGTCAGGTTCTTTGCTTAGATTTAATAATCACTGATATTACATTAGGTCATTGTCTGATGCATAATGAGGTTTTGTTTACATGTAGGCACACGCACGGTTGAGATGTCAGTGTGCACCATTGATAGAAAGCATACACAAGGGAGCATTAGCAGCAAATTATGTGAATTATTCACAGGAGAGAATCCTATTTGAGTTAAATCATGTGCAGACAGATGCACTTATATCTCTTTTCATGAGAAAATCGTTGAGTGTCAGTAGACAGGTTGTGGGTTTACAACGCGGGTCCATGTCAGGGGACAAAGGAGAAGATGTTGATAGTTGCATACAAAGGCTGTCATTCTCCTTCCTCTGGGGCTAGCCATCCTCCTTCGTCACTGCTCCCATTCTTGAACCTTCCGGCGGAGGAGCTTGCTGCTATGATTTTTGGATGTGACCATGCGACTTACAATGAATGCATCACACAACTGTTTGGTATACTTTATTTGTCCTCTTACTTTCTATCACAGATATACGTCTCTCCGTTTAAACCATAATGCACCATATCATGGTTTGGATTTCGCATTTTGAGATTCCACTGTGCTTTCGATAGTATGTTTTTCCACATCTTGGTCATATGGACACCATTTCCTTCTGTGCCCTTATTTCTCTCTCTCTCTCTCTCTCTCTCTCTCTCTCTCTCTCTCTTTCTCTCTCTCTCTCTCTCTCTCTCTCTCTCTCTCTCTCTCTCTCTCTCTCTCTCCCTCCCTCCACATATTACTGCATGTTGATGTGTGTGCCTTTTTTTGGTATGGCTTTCATGTGAACGCAGAGAAGAATGTTGAATCTAGAGCTTACTTGGAGTCGTGTACTTGGTTATATTTTACGGAAGTCCTTATGCATGAACAGTAGCTTGATCATTAGCCTTTGTTCATGTCCAGGCCTTCGAGCTTCTCATATCAGCTATGTAAAGAATGTCCGACCAGGGATGCCACTATTTTTGTTTAATTACATTGATAAAAATTTGCATGGTATTATTGACAAAAAGTTGCACCATTGATAGAAAGCATATACAAGGGAGCATTAGCAGTGAATTATGTGAATTATTTAGAGGAGAAAATCCTATTTGAGTTAACTCATGTGCAGACAGATAAGCTTATATCTCTTTTCATGAGAAAATCGTTGAGTGTCAGTAGACAGGTTGTGGATTTACAAGGTGGGTCCATGTCAGGGGACAAGGGAGAAGATGTTGATGGTTGGACGCTCGAATGTTAACTAATATATGGGCTTTTGGATAGCATATTAAAATCAAAGCCATTGATTCTTTACGTAAAACAGAGGATTCTAGTATTGTTGCTTCTTTCAAGCAAGTATCATGTACTAGCTCAAAAGACACGAACCTTATAGATAGCAAACTTGGTTACTTAGGAGCTATTGTTGGTATCTACGAAATTTCTTTTTGTACATTCAAACAAGTAGAAAAAAGTTTATATTTTATATGATAGAGTTAGTTATTTTTTTAAGCACCTAATAATGGTTTTTTGTTGTTATATATATTTTAAGCAATATGAACTTCTTCAACAAGTTTTTTATATGTTCTGATTTCATCTGTTAAGTACATTTCTTTCAAGCCAACACTGAACCCTGTTTGGAAAAGCCATTCATGCAGAACATTTTGAAGGAATGTGAGGAACTGAACAGCAGTTTGAGTCCCTTTTTGATGGCAAAGACTTGGGAAAATTCCCGTATGGCAATCTGTTAACCATTTATTGCCAACAGGATACTGCATTATCTCCTTATCATGCACAACTAGAGTGTTTAAATATGTGTACTCTACACCAGGGGGAAAGGTCATCTTTAAGACCTGTATCCCTGTCCACAAAGGAGCTTTTATACTCGGTGGCTTAATAAATTGTAGGCTTGGGAGCAGGAGAGTCACAATACATATTTAACGTTTGAATTTCATGTTTTAGCAGCCAAACATGATTTTCTAAAATCAAATGGCTTGAAAGGACGCCATCCTGAGATAATTTCAGTAAAGCTTGGCCTCCTTGGGTAAATATTAACTGATGACTTAAATCCACCAATTTAGAAATCTCAGCCTTCTCTCTCTCTCTCTCTCTCTCTCTCTCTCTCTCTCTCTCTCTCTCTCTCTCTCTCTCTCTCTCTCTCTCTCTCTCTCTCTCTCTCTCTCTCTCTCTCTCTCTCTCTCTCTCTCGTTCGCTTCTTGCTCTCGCGTGTTAATCCCGGCATAAATGTGCCAGGAGAAATCAAACTTTTTTTTATGTGTGTGTATGTGTCTATGTGTGTATATGTGTCTTTGTGTGTATGTGTATGCATGTATGTATGCATATGTGTGTGTATGCATGTGTATATGTGTGCATGCACTATTATGTGTGTATGTGTCTATGTGTGTATGTTTGTGTGTGTGTATGTGTATGTGTTGCAATAAAAATGCATGATTTCTTCATGTTTAAAATAGTATTTTATGAACTAAAGAAAAAAAAGGGGCTAACAAAAATTTTGATGATGGTATGTAACCCTAACATGGTCTTATAAATTGGTAACATTCCAAGTGTGAAACAATGAAGATGTCTCTGAATCTGCAGTGCTACCCTTGCAGAATCAGTTTTCTTCTATATTGTGTTCGAAGAAATGGAAAGAATGGATTTGTGATCTATGCCTTTCAAAGATGTGCTGGAGCATCTTAGAAGGGTCTCCTAGAAAATGAGAAGGGAAAACAAATCATGATGATCGAGTTTCCCAGAGTTTTCTTTGTTTTCTCTTACCTCAAAAACCAATTATGTTTTAACAACATTACATTAAAATCAAAACTATAAGAAAAGATCATAATTGTCAAAGATTACCTTTAGCAATTCAATGGGTTTACTCTTTGTTGGTGCACATATGCTGGTTCAATCAATGATGTCACGGCTAGTACACCAACAAGCTCTGAACCAAGGCCAGGACTCTATGGATCCTTTGATTTCTAGTCTACCTCTTTGATGTTCTCCAAAACCTCATAATTGAATTATATTACATGATTGTCTTTTTGTGTCCAAAGAGAACGATCATATGCTTAATGCACTTCCGTTAACCCATACATACATTTTTGAAATTGTTCTTCAGGCCCGTCAGCTCCATACCCTTTTCTAGGTTTTCGGGAAGACACTAAATGATAAAGGAATTCTTTGGAGGTTAAACCATCTAAAAAGAAAGAATGAATTATTGCCAAACCATCATGAAAGTCAGAAAAGAACAACTCCTCTTTGTTTATAGACTGTAAACCTAAGCATGCACACTGTTGTATCAAGTTTGACAATGATCCTTTGCTTGCAGCCCTTATCATTGCCATCATGGAATTGGATGGACAGCTATGCCTCTCAACAATGGTTGGTATTTCCCCAAGAACACGTTGAAATTCACAAATTGCTGATCTTGTAGCATTGATTTCTTCAACATCATTGGGTAGTGGCATTAGCGGATTGGTTTGGAGTTTGGTGAGGACTAAGAGAACTAATATCGGAATGGGTCTTGGCATAGAACATAGGATGTATGCTTGGCGAACACAATAACTGAGCCCCTAGGTCTTACTAAATGTGCAAAAATTACATGCACGATCTTTGTACGCGATTTATAGGGGAAATGAGGATTCTTCTAAAAAGTTGGTGACCTTTTAGCTTGATGGAACAACTTGCGTTAAACTACTCATTTGTGGACTCCAAAAGACGAAGATGATGGACTTACCATAGAACATAGAACCTTGAGGAGATGAAAGAAATATTATGAATGATTGTTGTATTGGTGGTGAAACTAGTTTACCAACCTGCATTGTGAGAGATACTAACAAATTACAATGACCATGTGCTAGAGATATGGCTCTCCTCCCAACCTTATGCCTGTATATATAACTCCTCGAATCAAGGAGGTCCACAAATGTAACAAGACTCCTCAAGTGCATGTGCAATCTCCTCCACTCCTTTAATATCTTCCATGCCTCTACTAGTGGTTAGAGTGATCTCAACCACTACTTTAGTACCTTCCACTAGATTCGTCTAATGGTTGGTGTATTCATCACTCGAGGTAAGTCTCCTTGGAATCAAGTGAACTCATGTTAACTTGAGTAAGAAGGTTCTAGAGCTCCTTGGGATAAAAGCTCTTTGCATGCTCCCAATGGGGGTTGAAGAGAAGACCTCCTTCTTCACAACCTTGAGACTTAACCAGTAGGCTAAGTGGATCACTTGTTTAAGACAGCTCATGAACTTATACTTAAGTCTAGTCTCGAGATCTTTGGCCATGCACATGAGTGATCAAACATTGTCTAATTTTAGATGTGTCTGAGCCGGTCGGACCCTTAGATCATAGAGTTACTTTATTACATTATTTCCCCCTTGGGAAAGATTCTCTTCCTAGAAAATAAAGCTATATATATTAATAATAGGTAGCCCCTGAGCCTCATGGTCTAAAAACTAGAAGAACATGTTTCATCTCTGTGGTGGGATCCTTGCCCAAATGATTCAAAACATCATCTTGCTTTGCACTTTGAGAACCAGATCAAAGTACAAAGTAGTGAATGAACAATATGGGTGGATCTAGATACATCCCTAGCCACTTCACTATTTCTTGATGTGCAATCTTGGCACAAACATGTGAATGGATGGATTCCAATTATTAGTTGATTTCTAGGCATAACTGGTGCATGGGCTTCATAACTAATGAGGGATTCAGATGAGGAGCAACATTGTGTTTGTCCTTCATGTGAAGATCATATAACTTTCTCGTGAGATATACTTTTTTTTATGCCCTTTCTTTTTCATATGTATTGCATAACCTCTTCCAAAGCTCCTTTGCACTTTCATAGTCTAATACTATAAAGTAAACATTATATGTGAGGTGCAATCGAATGCTAGACCTAACCATCTCATCTAGCTCATCCCAATCATGTTCATTCCTGTCCAAAGGCTTCTTTGAGATTCCATTTTGAGGCTTCCATTGCATCCTCCAAATCAGCATATCTTTACTTTGATTCCTCCATAGAGCAAAGTTTGATCCATCAAATTCTCAAATCTCAAAATGGTTTTTGCCTTGAAAGTTATAGCTCCTCGAATATTGGCACTAGAACATGATCCATGAGACGTACCTAAGACCTCTGATTCCCTGATGATAGATAACGAAATAGAATGATAGTTGAACTAGAGGAGTCCAAAACACCAGTAAGCTTCAAAAGGGATGACTAAGTGTCAGATTTTGGAAAACATTCTGTAGAGTCTTCCCTCAAAAATGAATTAATGGATAGTAATGACCAACCAAACGTATTATGTGAGAATAAATGTCCAAACACCAATACATGTATCAAAGAGTAAATCGACCACTATATAAATGACAAAAACAAAAAATTGGAAACCTTTTGCCACACTATCCTCTGCAAAATGAGGAGATGACTAGTGTCAAAATCTCATATAAATGTAGGTACTAACATGTTTACTTGCATAGTGAGCTAGTGATGTAAGGGCAAGTGCCACAAACCCTGCTTCAATCAATAAAAGAGCCACAGAAGTTTGCTTTTCTAAGAACCAAGAGATTGCTCCTCCTACCAAAAAATACACATAGCCAGCAATAGATTTGCGTGTTTTCACCCCCCCTCCCCCCAAATCAGAGTTCGAACATCTAGTAAGACAAATGCACGGACTCTCATGGGAGGAACGTTGATCAGTGATGCAGATATGCTTAGTGGATTGAAGATATTGAATGCACCTTTTCACGGTGTGCCAATGCATGAGTGAGGGTTGATGCATAAAAGAGGATAAATAATTGATAGTGAAGTATAAATTAGGGTGCAAGACCAAATTTGCCAATAAGAGGTCGAACAAGGGAAAGAACACTTGGAGCATTATGAGCATGGGAGGGTGTGGAAGGAGGAGAGTAATAAAGGTGATGGTGCATTTTAATAGCCAAAGGAGTGGGAGAGGATTTGATAGAATCCAACCCCAATGAATGCAGTAGATTGATCGAATAGCGGGACTATGTAATGAAAGCAGCCCATCAGGTCGAGACCGAAGGACATACATTCCTAAAAAGAAGGTGAGTGATACTAAATCAGTAAGTTTAAAGGCACGACCAAGTTCATGTTTGGCATCATCAATGCAGGCTCGTGTGGACCCAAAGATAGCGATGTCATTCACAAACAGAGCAACGATGAGGAGGTGTTGATGTTTACGACGGATGTAGATATTTGGTTCTTTTCGCCAAAGGACGGGTGTACCCATAAGTGAGCATAAAAGAGTTGAACCTATGGAACCATAAGCGGGGTGATTGTTTCAATCCACAAAAGGACCGATGTACCTTGCATACAAATGAAGGATGTTATTTTGAAGTGAAATATCTAGATTGGACCATGTAAAGCTCCTCGAGGAGGTCCCCATGAAGAAAAGTAGTTTGATTATCGAGGTGATCGATATCCAAGTCTAACTCAACATCAAGGGCAAAAAGGAGCCGAACAGAGGTGAGAAGGTTTCAATGAAATTCAAACAAGGGATTTCGGAGTTTCCTCGTGCAACAAGGGGAGCCTTATAAAGAGCAATAGTCCCATCGGGATTATATTTGTGTCATCACAGCCATCGACATGTGATGGGTTTGTGATTAGGAGGTGGAGGGACAAGCCTCCAGGTTCGATTTTGCACTACTGAGGTGTATTCCTTAGTCATGGCATTATCCCACACCTGAGATTCAGGGCCAGATAAGGCTTTAGTGGATAAAGAGGGATCATCAGTCACATGTGCAATGTCCTCAAGAGAGCACGCTTCTTGATGGATTGGATAGTTAGTGGATGAAGTAAAATGGGAACACGTCTCATCATAAAAGGTGCTCAGAGGTCACCATTTGGAAGTGGAGTCCTCGGTGTCATAGTGTGAGTCACGCTGGAATGAATCGATGGTCTTGGTTAGAGTGCATGCACGTTTTAATCAATGCCCTTGAGAACCCCAATGAGGATGTGCAATGTGTGAATTAAAAATGTATGGAGTGTCATTAAAGGTAAGAGAGCATTCATGAGTGCGAGTTACTGTCTCATCACGGTCGATTGGGGCTCGCGTATGAGGGAGGGTAGGGACTAAGGGATCAGATGTGAGCGCAGCCTTGATATAAACAGACGTGGTTGTGAGAGGTCGAATGAAATTGAACTAGAGGAACTAGAAGATGATGAGTTATCAAGATGAGACGTTGGAAGCGTTAATGTAGGAGGAGGTGACATAATGCGATTAGAAGTGTCCTAAAAGGGCACGTTCATCAAACACCACAATGTGCGAGAAGAAAAAGCGTCAAGAATGAGGGTCAAAGAGTCAATATACTTTGACACCAAAGGCATCATTGTAACCCATGAGAATGGAGTGGACACACTGATTGGACAAATTGTGTCGTAGAGATGGGGCAATATATGCACATGCAGGACATCTAAAGACTCGCAATGATTTATAGTCAGGTGTCTACCGAGTCCAAGGAGTGTAACGAATGCCTTGGATTGGTTTGCAATAGGTGTGGTTAATTGAATAACATGGACTTATGAGTGCTTCATCCCAAAAATGATCAAGAAGAGCAACGGTTCTCAGTAAACTACGACACACATGAGTAAAGATCAGTATGATGTTCAGCTAAGCCATTTTGTTGCAGTGTATAAGAAAGTAACACGATGTGTAATCCCTTTGGATATTAAGAAATTTTGAAACATAGATGATGTATACTCACCACCATTATCAGTTTGAATAGTTTTAAT
>CM035417.1:43499667-43617167 GCA_020310875.1 Ceratopteris richardii | reverse complement strand
CTCAGATGCCTTGGGATGAAGCTTCAGGAAGTGTTCAAGTGCTCTGACACGGATATATTTGAGTTCTGAGCAGTCGATTGCTGTCATCTTTTCTTTGCTACCTCGGTTGTTTTGATACCTATCTCTCTCTATCCCCTTTTTTCTTTTCCTTTTCTCTCTCTTTCCCTCTCTCTCTCGATCCCTCTCTCCCTCTTTTTCTCTCTTCCTCTCTCTCTTCCTCTCTCTCTTTTTCTCTCTCTTTCTCTCTCTTTTTCTCTCTCTCTCCCCCTCTCTCTCTCTCTTTCCTCCTCCCTCTTTTCCCTTTTTCTCTCTCTCTTTTCCCCGCGTGTGAACCCCTCCCTTTCTCTCTCTCTCTCTCTCTCTCTCTCTCTCTCTCTCTCTCTCTCTCTCTCTCTCTCTCTCTCTCTCTCTCTCTCTCTCTCTCTCTCTCTCTCTCTCTCTCTCTCTCTCTCTCTCTCTTCTCTCTCTCTCTCTCTCTCTCTCTCTCTCTCTCTCTCTCTCTCTCTCTCTCTCTCTCTCTCTCTCTCTCTCTCTCTTTCTATCTCCCTCTCTCTCTTTCTCTCTCTCTCCCCCCTCCCTTCTCTCTCTCCGCCCCCACCCGCTGGCCTCCGCACCACCCACCCGCAGCCCCCCTAACCCGCCCTCCGCCCCCCATCCCTCACACCCGCCCTCCGCAACCCGCCCTCCGCAACCCGCCCTCCGCCCCCCGCCCCTCACACCCGCCCTCCGCATTCCCCCACCCCCTCCGCCCTCCGCATTCCCCCACCCCCTCCCGCAAGCCCCTCCTCCACCTATTCCCCCACTCCGCCCTCCGCATTCCCCCACCCCCTCCGCCCTCCGCATTTCCCCACCCCTCCGCCCTCCGCATTCCCCCACCCCCTCCGCCCTCCGCATTTCCCCACCCCCTCCGCCCTCCGCATTCCCCCACCCCCTCCGCCCTCCGCATTCCCCCACCCCCTCCCGCCTCTACCCCCCACTCACACCGCCCCGCCACCTACTCACATACATATACACACACCCACAACTACACACATGTGTACCCACGCAAGCACACACAAAGGCCCCCACATTTATGCCCCACACACCCACATACACATTTATACCCACACATAACCATCCTACATATTCTCACTCACAATCACACACACACCCATGTGACATACACACACACCCCCCCCCCTCACACACATACACACACATACACCCGCACCATTATACATCCACCCCCGCACCATTCTGGGGACAATTCCTCCTTCCAAGCCATCTCAGGAGATGCTTCCAGTTCCGTTGGAACAGCTACAAAATAAAGTGAGAGAAATTTTTCAGATATCTTCGGAAACTAAGGTTGTGATCACATATGTGGATAAGGAGAAATGGAGAGACCCTTCGTAGATGGGTTGTTTCTGAATCAATGGAAGAGGAGAAAGAAGCCGCTTCTGGTCCCAGAGTTCAGTGTGCTCGACATTTATCAGTCATTATCAGAGATAATTAGGACTTGAAATTAAAGTGGAATGGTGGAAAGTGAAAGTAGTCACCGCCAACTCTTCACGGCCCCTACCTATTTTGTGGATCTAATTCAAATCAAGTGGAATATTTGACCTACCCCCCAATTTTGGGTGATTATCCGGCGCGTGATCAGTGGACGTGAAGATTCGGCAGGGCCTCTTGGCCTATTGGGGCCTATAAAAGCAATGGATTTTTGTTCATTGGGGTACAACAATTTGAGGGACACAGTGGTTCGTGCAGAAGTCCTCTCTTGCACTTGGTGGTTTCAAGTCTACTATGGGAGCTACTCTGTAGTGTGTTGACAGAGGGGAGGCCTCTCAGTGAAGGGCTATGAGCACTATAGTGTAAAAGAGTAGTTTGGATTCTTCTTCTTTTCTATGAGTCAGTGTTGTTGATTAGGTTCTATCCGTTTGAGAAATTCTTTAAATTGTTCTGAGTTAGTATGCATATCAGTGGCCCCTTATGTTGATGAGAAGAATCTGTTGTACTGGAGTGAATTACTTTTAGGGTGGCTTGTTAGCCCTAAGCTTGTGGCTTGTTAGCCCTAAGTTTACACTTGTGAGCATCATTCATCATTTGCCCAACTTTGTAATCATCTGATTTGAATCAAGCAGTGTACGGTCTTCCTTGGTCATTGGTTGTCTATATTTTCTGAAGTATTTACCACTCTGTGCAAACTTTGTATCTGCCTGCTCACAGAAATGTTAAAGGGTATACTTCCCTAAAGAGAACCCCCCTTGAGTAGGTGACCTACTGGAAGTGTTTATTTTCTATAAAAGTGGATACCCCAGTACCTCCTCTACAGTTTGGCACGCACGGTGGGACCTTTGCATTTCTGTGAGAAGTGTTTTTCCCTATTGCAATTACGAATAGGTACATGACCCATACACGAGTAGATAAGGAGTCTCTTCGTGTTCGGAGGAGTCTTAACAAGTTAACAATAACCACGGCTAGTGAGTCTACCTCCCCTCTGTCCTCCCTAAATTTATCTATTGATTTGGGTGCGACACCATTGTCAAAAGAAGGGTATAGGAGAACTCTAGACTTCTCCTCAGATACGTCAGAAGAGACACCGGTCCAAATGGAGGATCTTTCTCATTTGCTCTCCAGGCTCAACATTAAGTTCCCTACCTTCAAGGGACATGCATATGAGGATGCTGATGATCATGTGAGAAGATTCATCTCTTTATGCCGTGGACGTGGTCTGCAGAATAGAGAAGATGCAATGTTGAACTTTTTCCATCCACATTAGAGGGCCTTGCAGATAAATGGTATAGTCAGTATGCAGATGGCCATTTCACTACATGGGAGGCTCTGAAGGCGGCTTTCTCACAAACATTCCGACCAAGTGATTCCTCGGAAAGAGCTCTAGATCAGCTAGAGAATTTGAAGCTAAGATCAAGTGAATCTTTTCATGAACTTCACACTAGAACAAAAGCACTTGTTGCACGTCTGCCACATGCCCCAGGTGACTTTTTGGTTAAAAAATGGATTGAGAAAGCTGTGCCCAGGTCATCTCAGCAGAAGCTTCGTGAATCTCTTAGATTGGATGCCACTCTCAATGATTTTGTTGCAGCGGCATCACGCATTGAAGAAGCAAGGCAACATTTTGAGGGGGATACACAACAAAAGTATGCTGCAGATCTGGATCCTATTGAGCAACTAAGGAGGGAACTGGAAGCATTGAAGATGCAACAAAATCAACAAGAAGAGAAGGTCTTGCCACCACTGCGTCGCACTGATGATGAAGTAGCTCAACTTCGCCGAGAGTTAGAAGATTTGAAGACCACTCAGGATATAAGGAGACAAATTTGGTGTACAATTTGTAACAACAATGGACATTCCAATGCTAATTGCCCTATTAAGGTAAGCTGTCAATTTTGTGCAAAAGATGGTCATGAAGCCAGAGATTGTTATTACCTCAAGGGTACACAGCAGAGAGGTAACCCTCAAACTTTGGAATCATATTATGCTAGTACTTCAAATACATCAAATAGAGAGGAGAATCGGCCTGCAAAGCCTAGATATAATAGACCTTTGATGTGCTATCGTTGTGGTGAGTATGGCCACATGCAGAATAGGTGTTCCCTCCCAGAAGATGCACCTCCTTGTCAACATTGTCCAGAGGCCAAGGATCATTATACCAAAGATTGCCCAAGGGTCGTCCTGCTCCAATCCACATGATTGCAGTCTCTCCACATGAAGAAAGGAAAACCACTCAATCCTATGCTGTTTCATCCTCTGCTATGCCCATGATGACCAGAGCTAGGCAAGCAGCAGCAAACCTTAGGGGGGAACAATAAGGAATTCAGGATAAAGAGGAAGAAAAGAAGTCTGGATGGAAGGACCAAGTGGAAATTGAAGGAGCCTATGAAGAAATGACTACTTCTCTAAGGGGCCAACCAAAAAGTCTGCAAGAAAACACTCAAGGGGTAAACATTGAACAGATCTTGAAAGGTATTCATCACAAGGTCAGTCTATATGAACTTATAAGGATGGATTCAAAAATAAGAAGTGATTTACTGAAGATTATACACTCTGCTCACTTAGTCCAATCACCTAGTATAGATGGTTTCATGGTTGATTTTCCCCCTGCACCCTTAGCAGATTACCAAAGCTCAAGATTATCAGTTTGTATAAAGGATGAAGCTCTTACACGTGTGATCATAGATGGAGGCTCTGGTATCAATTTGATGCCAGATTTTACAATGAAGAAGCTGAAATTGAACCCCACCAAGTTGGCACCATTCACGGTTACATTGGCAGATCAACATCGGGTTGCGCCACTTGGCATTATTGAGAAGGTATTGATGGTAGTACAGGGTTGCCACTTTGTGTTGTATTTTGTCGTTATTGCACTTCCACAGGAGACTTCCTATCCTTTGCTCCTGGGGAGACCTTGGCTGAGACAAGCAAAAG
The DNA here is from genome assembly GCA_020310875.1 of Ceratopteris richardii. Taxonomy (NCBI): domain Eukaryota; kingdom Viridiplantae; phylum Streptophyta; class Polypodiopsida; order Polypodiales; family Pteridaceae; genus Ceratopteris; species Ceratopteris richardii. The sequence goes on along the minus strand of CM035417.1, from coordinate 43,612,742 downwards.
ATTTGCAAGATTGGGGGAAAAACAAACTATGGATTTCAACAAGCACCAATAGCCAACTACAATTACATTTGGAAGAGGGATTCGACTCAGGAAAAACCACTGGATATACTGTGGATACTCAGGTAATGCCCTCTCTACCCCAAGAAGATGATACATTGTTAAATTGGATGATGGGAAGTGCAGAGTGTTGCACAGTGGAGATCAATGAAATTGAGGAAGAGGTTGCAGATAAGGAAATTATAGAAAAGGGCAATGAAGACCACAAGGTGTTGGAGAATGAGCAACTGAAGGAAAATACAATCTTTGAAGAGGCTACCAATATAAAAGTATCAGAGAGGGAAAATTATGAACCTAAGAGCAGAGAAGATCTCCCTTTTGCAGATATACCTCAAGGTTGGATGGAAGAACATGTTGCAGAATATAAATTAAACTCCACTCCTGCATATAGTGGAGATGATTTATCAAACAAGGCCAGTCCTGAAACATTGGTTCAAGAAGTAAATTTAGGGGATGAAGAGAACCCTCAAGTAGTCCATTTGGCATTCTGGTTGTGGCATTATCCTCCTTTGCTACAAAAGGTAACTTCTTTGCTTTTTACTTACAAAAGTGTCTTCGCATGGTCCTACAAAGATTTAACAGGAATACCAGAAGAGCTTGGGTTACATCGGATACCCTTAGTTGAGAGAGCCGCGCCAGTAAGAAGTAGGCCATATCGACTCAATCCGAAGTATGCAGAGGCGGTAAAGGCAGAGATTACAAAACTAAAGGAAGCAGGTATAATTGTGCCAGTAGAACATTCCAGGTGGCTCTCCTCTATGGTTATTGTGCCCAAGAAAAATAGCGGAAAAATAAGAGTATGTGTTGTGTTAAATGTAAAAATAGGTTATGGGTTAAACTGATACCGATTAAGCATTACTTTTCGTTATATTCAAATGCTCTTCTTTCACTTGGGTCCAAATCTTTAACCGCAATCGTTCTCTTAGCCACGTGGGTTCATGGGAGTGGTAGGGGTCTGTTAGACAGAGGCCCTGTACTATTTTCCCAACTTTTCACACACTCATAAATACTCCATCACGTCTTAGCGCAGTGGTTAATTCTGACTACTGACAACTATTCGGCATGCGGGAACTTAGGACTTCGGGACTGAATCTGCTATAGTAATGAAGCAGAGGTACTCTTCTGACTTATAACTAATAGAATACTCAACTTCATTAATTGGATACTACTCAATATGCTGCTTTCGTGTGACAGATAGGTATACCGAACAATAATACAACAGACAGATATAATTGAGATTACGCAAACTTATCGTATACCAACTCAAGCAACAAGTTCCTACTACAGTTGATTCATCACAAACTTACCAATGCTTCTGTTCGCGTACAGACTCTTACCGACACAAGTTCTTCATGAGATAGGAATCCTCAGTGAACGCAGACTATTGTATCGAATCTGGTCACTTTAACCGCAAAAATACTAGAATGCAAATGATTCACTTCGACCTTACACAGTCTCTCGCAGGATGACAAACCACACTTATTTCGTGACGAAAAAGATCCAGAACCGTATATAACGTATCGCCAAACAGACTCACAACACCAGACTACCGAATAGAACTCGGCACGACAGGAAGAATAGCAGAATAGTTAGATACGAATAGAATAGAACAGAACTCAATATTCTCATCAACACCTCATACATTGTCTCAAACAAGGTGCTCGCAATTTCCCAAATGGGATCAATAGAACAAACAGACAGAACACTTATACACACAATACTATAATTGCAATTTCCAAACACCTCGGTTCGAGACGTATCAACCCACTCACTACAATACCCAACAGAAGCAGAGGCTCTTCCCAAAAACTGCCGATCTTTACCGCTTCCCTTTGTGCGCTTTAAATAGAAGTCTGCTACAAAGTTTCCGCGAATCCACTTTTTACGGCACCTGTCCGGGTTCATCCGTCCTGGTTCGGCGGCCCCCTAACACTGGCACGCACGGTGGACTCGAACCCGCAGGTGCAATACTGTTGGCAACATCCTTTTGCACTGCCTGTCGGTCCATGCCAGGGTTTGACTCCCCAATCCTTTCTGACCGCACTTGTTCTAGTGGCGGAACAAGTATAGCCAGCCATCTCCTGCGAAAAAGTGTCCAGCTATTTTGAACACGGCTATCCAACTGTTGTTTTAATAAATCTATGTCCACATTTGTCATCAATGTGGCATTTAGTTCTACACCCTCATCCTTTAATATCTGCTTTTCGAACTCCTGCAATACTTGTATCCTTGACTGCAAAATTTCATTTTCAGCTTGCAGGTGAGCATTCAGGGTAGAAAAACTAGACATTTCGGTTTGAATTTGTGTTTGGATAGTTTGCTGCCACTGATTAAAGTCTTGGACACACTTTTTTGCGGTGATCAATTCTGTCATAAGATGCTGGTTGTTTTTCTGTAAACCTGTATTAACGCTTCTTTGTCATCCAATTCTTTTTGCATCTGTGTCATTACTGAATTGGACTTAGTCATCGTGGCCAATAATAACTCGTTTTTGTGCTGAATCGCTTGTTCTTGTTGCCGTAAATATTGAGAAACCTCTTGGAGTTGGTTTTGCATCCTTATGACAAAATCGGGTTGGGGGTCATCCGGTGCTTGCTCTGGACTGGCAGTTGGCAAGTTGTCTGCCATTCGTCTTTTAATGGACAGCCGAAACGGCGTCCCTACTGTCTGATTTTGTGCGCTGTTACCTGTGTGGAATAAAGATGCAGAGGAGGTGGAGGGTTGAGCTGCTTACTCAGGCGCTGTGTGGTGCTCTGAATTTATTTGATCATGTTCACCGGGATAAAAAGGGGGGAACCAGTGTAACTGCTTATCCTTTACAGATTGGACAAAATTAAATATAGCAGCTAAATAGGCTGCTAGTCTGCTGTTGGTGTGGGATCTTCTCTTATCCCCAACAATGATTTGTGCGTAGAGGTGGTCATAGAGCCAATGTGTCTAGCTAACCGGACCCCCTTCTTCGGCATGCAATAGGGGGGAAAAATTTTCTTTCGACATTAAGTCGAATTTGACTAGTAAACAAAGCTTTTCTAAATACCATTTAAATTATTCTCGTCGGTGATAGGTGGCGTTTTTCAACATGTAATACCGTCGGGGGCCTTCACAGTCGCCAAATTCCTTCCTCAAGTCCTCATTTGAACATTTAAGATATCGGGCGCCATCGTAGAGTGGTAGTTTAAATACGGCTGAGACGAGCTGGGGCGAAAATCGTACCTGATTGAGAATGAAGCCGTTGGTTTGTCGCATGCTATGTAATTGGTCCTCTGCATCGTCATTAGCAATCCATTGTTTCCATGGTAATTGGGCAAACTGGTGGAGCCCTATCTTCTGTAGCCAATCTTCATTCTTTTGCGATTTGATGTCGAGCTCGATTTTAAATTCGGTGGAGAATTTATGCTGGGTCTTTTCTGATGCAGAAGTTACTGCGTCATCTGCTTCATCTTGTAGGGTGGTATCTGTTGTTGTTACCACATAGGTCTGCGTATGGGCGCGCTTTTTGAATTGCCAGCGGAGAATGTCAGATTCCGACATGCTTGGTTAAGGTTTGCTGAGAAGAATATGCTGGAAGTTGCTAACAGGTGCTGAATCTCGAAGAATGCTAATTTAGAAAGCTATACTCTGTAAGCGCATTTTATAAACATCGGTGCTTGAACGACCATTTTCTCTACTGATTGTATGTCAGTAGGACATGACTCTTCCCTCCCTTGATAATATTTGTATCCGAGTAAAAATCATTATGCCGCATGTTACACTGTTGATTGGTTCTAGACTGAACAAGATTTTTCATGTGCGAAAACGTCAGAAAACCAAAATTTGATTATCATATTCATACATTATGAATTTGGATGGCGAATATACTCATTCGTCGATGAGACCTTTGAGATACATACTCCTAGCCGATCTAAATGTTCGAGCTATCTTTTTCTTGAGAGTTTCTAATAGTTGTTTTAGCGTATCAGGCTCTAGAAGCTGCGCATCTATTCTAGCAGAGCTAAGTGCGATTGCTTCGGTGAGCACATTCTCGGCCTGGGTCTGCACAAAAGCTTCCTGTCGATAAAAATCATTGGCTAGTGCGGCATCCTTGGAAGTCTTCATTTCGTCTAGTTTGGTCTTTAGCTCTTCAATATACTCCTTCTGGTTGTGCAGTTGGTTGTCTTGGCGTTCAAACTGCTGGGTTTGGAAATCCAAAGTTTTCTTAAATGCATCTCGTTCTCTGCGCGTCTTGTCGATATCCTTGAGGTATTGTCCTTCCCGTATCAGCTGGCGTTTTAGGATACTGTTAACTTCATTTGCGCATTCTTCGGCTCGCCGTAACTGTTCTTGGATTTGTTCGGTTTCTTTCTGTTGATCCTGATTCTTCTGGATGGCTTCCTGCAATTGAATCTTCGTCTCTGCGATCAATTTTTCGAGGGAGGTGTTGATATCTTCTTTTGCGTGGATGGTGGCCTTCAGGGCTTGGATTTCTTCATGCGCTGTGTGTAGGAGTCGATCTTTGGCTGCAAGTTGCTCAAGGGCTGTATCTCGTTGCTCTACTAGGGTCTGTTCTGCCGAGAATTTGGCTTGGAGCTCTGCTAACTGCGTCTGGAGCTGATGGTTCTCAATCTTTGTGGCTTCGATTTCTTCCTGGAGGGGGGTGATATCAGCTTCCAGTACGTCGACCTTGTATTGATATTCGGCCTTCAGGTTGTCCGTGGCTTCCTTAAATTGTATGGGCAGTTGGTGTGATAACTGCATGAGGAATTGCCCCATGGAGGCTAGTTCCGAAAATACGGTGGGTGGTGGTGGTGGTTGACGAGGCTGAGAGGAGGTATCGGTGAGGAGATTCTGAGAATTTGGCGGAGAGTAGTTAGGGGAGGAAGAGGAGGAAGGTGTAGGTTCAGAACCGGGTCGACGGGATGGTTCCGGTGGGAGGTTGGGGTTGACAGGTGGGGTAGGCAGAACAGAGTCAGTCGTAGTTACATGTGCAACGGTCTGTTGTTCGGCTTCTGTATGATTGATGGCCGCAATAAGTTCATCCAGTGCTTTTGTGGCGGTTTCCGGTTCGTCCTGTTGATGCTCAGATTCCTTTTCGGTGGACAGTATCTCTGTATCTGCTTGGTTTTGTTGGTCTTGTTGCTCTGTCGAAGTGTCGTTGTGTATTGAAGTGGCGGTGTCGTGGTAAGTTTCTTCTTGCTTATCTTCTTCGGCGTCGTGTTTCTTTCCGGCGGATCCTTGGACTTCACTTTCTGAAGAGCTAATCCTGATTCGCTTCGTGCGGAAGAGTTGATTGATCTCTTCGTCGTCTTCTTCAGTTTCCTCGAGTGGTTGTGCTGATTCTTCGTGCCTAATTGCTGGGCCTGTGGGTGGGGGTTGTGTTGCGAGAATGGTTGGGAAGAGGAAGGAGATGATGTGGGGAAGGCGAGAGCGCGGAGAGCTGCCTTTCTGGAGTTGTTTTACTATAGCAAAGTTTATGGGTTCGCGGGTGGCTAATTCTAGGGCGGAATAGAAGGGGCGAGAGATGCCGTAGGTTCGTTTTTGCAGGTTGAGGATTGCTACGAGGAACTGTAGGGCGGATCGTCCGGGTTCTGGGCGGCAGAGAATGGCATATTCGTTGAATGAGGAGCGGGGAAAGAGTTCGGTCATGCGAGCGATAGGGATGCTAGGACCATTTTCGCGTCCTTGCGGGGTGAGGCGGTAGGCTGCAGAGAAGGCTTGGAAGGTGATGACGGTTCTATATGGGAGGGAAGGGAAGACCCACTGTCGTTCGGTGATGGGAAATTGGGCGATGGCGTGGATGATTTGTGCGGAGAAGGGATGGGCTTCCACTGAGTGCCAGGGCAACTCAGCGAAGTTGGACAATCCTCTGCAGCGCAGGTATTCGCCGACGTCTGTCAGGATACCATCACGGAAAGCAGCGTAGTTGGCTAGTGCTTCCATGGTGTTTACAAGCACACTTACAGGTAACACAGAAGACAAAGATAATGCGTATAGTCTCGAGAACACAATAGTGTTGTGGCGCAACCGAGGGGGTTAAATAAGGAGAACACGGTGGGAGGGGGAAGGGGGATGGGTATCATTGTGCGGTGCGGGAAAGGTACTGTTTGCATGCTGGCGTGTGTGCTTGAGTGACCGGTAGGGAGAGGCGGCTAGTAACATAAAGATTCGTACAAAACACTACTAAAAAGGGAGAAAAAAAAAAAAAGAAAAACACAAAAATTTATACAAAACGCGGTTCGCCGCCAAATAATTTAATGCGTACTAGTAGTGGGATAATACGGCCGCAGCTTCGACCCATTGATTACCTTTGGAAGTGGATTTCCGGTCAACGTAGTCAACCGAAAAGTTGCCGGACCGATTTGTTCAGAGATCTTGAAAGGGCCGAACCATCGTAGTTTGAATTTTCCTGCTGCTCTATCCGATTTTGCGTTATAGAAGAGTACAAGCTGTCCTACCGAAAAGATTGGAGTCTTCAAATATCGATCGTGTGTCTTGGCTTGCCTTAGTTGTATTTCGCGCATAGTTAAAAAACTGAGCCATCGGTGCTCATCAAGTTCTCTGAGTGCGTCCATTCTTGCTGTTAGCGAATATTCTGGTAGCATTTTCTGAGTGATTGCTACACGCAGACTTGGGATGACTACTTCCATGGGTGCTATTGCTTCTAAACCATAAGCTAGTTTGAAAGGTGTCAAGCCTGTTGTTACCTTATATGTAGTCCGGTACGCCCATAATACTGCAGGTAGTAGTTGATCCCATCTTTCCGGTGCTTCCATGATCAATTTCCGGAGGATATTCAAAAGTGATTTGTTTGTACTTTCGGCCAATCCATTGGCACGTGGATAATAAGGAGAGCTAAAGTTATGTGTGACCTGGAATGATTGTGTAAGGGCCTTCATTAGATTGTTCACAAAGTGAGTACCTTGATCTGAGACAATTTCTAGGGGTAAGCCAAATCGTGGGAAGACATCTGTGAGTAGATATTTTGCTACGGTGACCGCTGTAGCAGATCGTAAAGCCCATGCTTCTGCCCATCTTGTTGCATAGTCTGTATAGGTTAGTATGTATCTGTTGTTACTGAAGATTGCTGGGGGTGTGATTGGACCGATAAAATCTAATCCCCATTTCTGAAATGGTTCGAGTGGCAAGATAGGTTGCAGAGGAAAAAGATGCCTTTGCAAAGGCTGACCAGTTCTTTGACAAGTATCACATTGTTTAACAAACTGTGCTACATCTTTGTACATTGTCGGCCACCAGAGACCTCCTTGCAGAATTTTCCGTTGAGTTAAGTCTACTGCAAAATGGCCACCAGAAGGAATTGAGTGCACCAAAGTGATAACTAAATTAACCTCATGAGGTGGAATACAGCGAAGTAAGATTCCGGTATGATCTGCATAATATAGTTCTCCTGCTACTAGTCGGAATCGACGGCTAAAAACTGCCAATTTCCTTCGAACTGCCTTGGTGGTCTCAGATGGGAAGCATCCTTCGGTGAGAAAAGTTAGAATTTGATCATAGTATGTAGATGGTGCTTGTGGGTCGGCCGTCTCATCGGATAGTAGTTCAGCATTATAAATCGCAGGAGTCGTGTCATCTATACCTAGTGGAGCTTCACCGGAATCCAGGCGAGATAAGAAATCTACTAGGGCATGTGCATTTCCGGGTCGGTGAATGACGTCATAGTCGAATTCTTGTAAAAGTAGCACCCATCGTGCTAATCGTCCACCTAAATGCTGCTGTCTTACTAGATAAACAAGGGCAGCATGATCCACATGAAAGGTAAATTTCCGGCCTAATAAATAATGTCTGAACTTTTTGATTGAGTAAATCAATCCTAGGCATTCTCTTTCAGTAGTAGAGTAATTCTTTTCTGCTGGTGCAAGCCTTCTACTGGCGTAATAAACAGGGCGAAACCACTTATCTGTTTGCTGCATCAGAATACTGCCAATTGCAATATCTGAAGCGTCGACAAAAACATGGAACGGATTGTCCCAGTCCGGTGGTTGTAAAATTGGAGCTTGCGTCAAGAGATACTTGAGCCGATCAAATGTAGTTTGGCATTCTTCAGTCCATTCAAACTGTCGGGGAGTTCTTGTGATTAGCCTGTTTAATGGTACTGCTAGGTGGGCAAGCCATCGTAAGTGTCTACCATGCCACCGTATTTGACCCATAAAACGCATTACTTCTTTTGGAGTTGCTGGTACCGGGGCTTCTAATATTGCCGAAATTTTATCTGGGTCTACTCGGATACCTTGAGCAGATACAATATGCCCAAGTAGTTTGCCACATGAAACCGCAACCACGGATTTGTTTGGGTTAAGACAGAGTCTATATTCTCTACATTTCTGAAAACAAGATCGTAAATGACTTAAATGTGCTATCATCTTCCCAAAGATCGAGAAGTCGTCAAGATATACTTGCATGAATGAAGTGAGATAAGGAGAAAATATCTCATGCATACATCGCTGAAATGTGCTTGGTGCATTTCTTAATCCGAACCACATTACGGTGCAGGCGAAGACATCCCAATTGGTAATGAAAGCAGTTTCTGGTATATCTTCTTCAGCCATTCTAACCTGACTGTAACCGCTGTATCCGTCTAAGAATGAATACATTTCGTGGCCTGCTACCCTATCAAGCATGGTATCCAAAAAAGGGATCGGGAAAGGATCTGGTACTGTTGCTGCGTTCAATTTCCGGTAATCTACACAGATTCGTAGTTGTTTATTTTTCTTTGGCACAATCACAATTGGTGAAATCCATTCAGCATGTTCTACTGGTACGATGAATCCTACTTTTAACAATCTGTCAAGTTCGTCTTTTACCTGAGAGGCATAATTGGGATTCATCCGATAACTGGGCTGCCTATTCGGTTTAGCTTCAGGCTTCAGCATGACTCTGTGCTGATATATGCGCGGGTCTAATCCCTTCATATCTTTGTAATCCCATGCAAAGACGTCTGAGAATTCTCGAAGGAGCTGAATCAGATTAGCCTGAAAAATTTCCGGTAAGTTTTGCTTTATTTTTACAGGTCGATGATTATTCTTGTCTCACAGATTGTACGTGATCAACTGGTCTTCAGGGACATAAAATTGTTGTGGGTTCTCTGTATCCTCTGTTGGCTTGAATAATGGTTGTAATTCATTATCTGCTTGGTCAGACTGTTCGGTGATAGCTACTACTGCACAAACTGAAGTGTTCCAGTTATTAATGACAGACTGTAGATCAACAGTTCCTAGAGACATTAAATCGGCGTTATTTTTCAGAAATTGCTCTTCTTCATCATCTGATAGTCCATCTAACATATGAAGTGGTTCAGCGAGATAAGGTCTGGCGTGAAGTTCGCAGGGTTGTATAGCATCTAGTTTTACTACATATTTACGATTGGCATCCTTGAAGGTGAGCTCTTGCACAGACCAGTCCTGTATTACTTTTGCATGCTTCAGCCAAGGTCGGCCGAAAAGAAGATTGTAATCCAAGGTGGATTCGGGTAGATCTAGTATAACAAAAGTCATTTTGAAAGTCGTACCTTGTAGAGTAATGGGTACATTCCGTACAAGTCCTACGGGATGGACTCTAGATTGATCAGCCATTCTGACGAAGAATTGAACTGGTTCGATTTCGGTCCAGCCTAGCTTTTTACATAATGCTGCGGTTGCAATGTTTACGCCGGAGCCCCCGTCAATTAATACCTGCGTGATCTTCTGATCTTTATACCATACTGTAATCAAGGGCACTGCATGATCAACCGTAGAATCAGATTCTGGTTGAACTGCAGCGGTTGCTGGAATGCAAGAGGGTGCCGGGGTAAAATGTTGTTGAAACTGTTGCCGGATTCCAGGTACTAACGTTAAAAGTTGGCCGAGAGGTAGGGTGATAGATGCTTTGGATAAAATTTCCCAGGCCTGTTGAGATTGGTTATCCTGCTTTTTTGAACTTGAAGTTTCTGCTGTTGCTGAAGTATCTGCTGTTATGTCTTCTGCCGATGGTTGTTCTACTGCTGCTTCTTTTTGTTGCATTCCTTCCTTTGCTGCCGAGGTTTGAGTCACCGGAATGGGTTCTGGGAACACTGGTGGTTCTGTAGCGGTCCAGTGACTAGCCTTGTTATACATCCTATGTTGTTCTCGTATCCCTGGTTCAAATACTTCTGCTGCTGGCTACAGTTGTTTACCTGATCGGGTCTGGACTGTAGCAGTTTGTGTTTCCACCGGGGTAATTTGTACCATATTGGCCATTGGGTTTTGCCGCTCCTTCTTCCTTTGATCATACTCAGCTGCATCTTTGCAATATCTTCTAATGTGTCCGAATTCACCACAAAAATGACAGCGTGGTGGTGGTAAATTGGGGTTTTCCGGTGGTGGTCCATTCTGCCATCGGTTGGCATTATAATTGTTGTTCCTTTGTCCTCGGTAGTTCCGATATCCCTGTGGTTGATTGTTTCTCAGTTGCGGAGGTACATAGTGATTTGCTACCTGCCCATGTTCTTGAATAACAGCATTGACTGTCGCTGTTCCCTGTATTCTAGCATTGTAGATACAATTTCCGGTGGAGTGTCCGGCAGTGTTGCAGATAGCGCAGAATGTTTGATTTAGCGCACAGTTAGCACTTGTATGTCCTGAATTTTTGCACGTGGTGCAGTATACTTGCCTGGTTATATCTTCAGTCATATTTTTGTTTGTTCTTAACCATTCCAAGTCTTCTGAAAATCCACCAACCTTGGATTCCAGTTGCAAAGCCATGGCGATGACTGCATCTAATGTCATTGCTCCGACACATCTGATAATCATGATCTGCTTCAATTGCGGGTTTAAGCCATTGATAAACCACTGAGTGATGACATCATCAGGTAGATTAGCATGTGCCTGTGGTATCTGCCGTAAATGTGTTCTAAAGAGAGTAGCGTATTCCTGGACAGTCTGATTTGCCTTCTGTCGGTTGCTCTGTAGATACTCAAAGATTTCAGCAGGATTCTTCTTTAGTCTAAATCGTTGTAGAAAGGCATCTCGTACTGCATCGTAGGTACCGAAATGATTAATGTCGTATTCCGTAAGCCATCTAGCCGCTTCATTGACCAACGTAGATTGAAAAACAATGGCTTTGTATGCCTAATCAGGTGGATGGTTGAGGACTGCATAACTGATCTCGAAAGTGCGTACGTGAGCATCTGGGTCATCTCCTGGGAATCCACCAAATTTCGTGTAGGTTACTCCTGTCGGAGGGAGCCTCGGTTGACCTAACTGTTGTTGTTGTTGTTGTCCGTTCATCGTGGGTGTCTCCGATCCTGTATCTTGAGGTTGATTAGTTGAACTATCAGAATCTGGCTCGCCGGACAGCGTGCCTTCCGGTGTGCTGTTTTTGCGCAAGATACTTCGGATCTCTGCTTTGAATAAGTCTCCTTCCTTTTGGATATCTAATATCCGAAATCTTTCTTCCAGACACGCGGGTCTGGCTGAGGATTCTGCAACAAATGCTAATCCTTGACCGCCCGTTGGTGTTTCTATCACCGGAATATCACCAGAATGAGCTAACAGTCTCCCAGACTGTAGCGGTTTTTTGCTATTACTGATTTCTTTTCCTAGAGTTTGTCTAATCTCCAGTGGTGCCTTGATAGCTTCTAGAACTACTGTACTTTGGTTAGGCTGGGTCGAAGTAAAACCAGTATGTACCAAAGGCGTTGATCGTTCCACCGGAATATGACCGGAATTAATTCTAGCGTCCTTAACTTGCTCGACCACTGAGTCTGGTCGAGTTATCCCTTCTTCTTCTAGAGTTGTTTTTTGTACTTTTCTTGTTCCCGTTGTCTAGGTCCTAGGATACGTTACACCAGACCGAGTAACCGGCATGTATCATTGCCCAGTGATATTATCTGAGCAGTTTGCAACAATCTGGGTCTGTTGCTACTGTCAGTAAATCAAATATTACTGGATATTTGTTTCTTACAAATCGCTTAGCACTCTAATGCCACTTTCTCACAAGTAACTTCGTATTTAAATTCTACTTTACCGCAGAGATTGTTAAACAGTTGCCACTATCCCATCGTGGTCGCCAAATGTTAAATGTAAAAATAGGTTATGGGTTAAACTGATACCGATTAAGCATTACTTTTCGTTCTATTCAAATGCTCTTCTTTCACTTGGGTCCAAATCTTTAACCGCAATCGTTCTCTTAGCCACGTGGGTTCTTGGGAGTGGTAGGGGTCTCTTAGACAGAGGCCCTGTACTATTTTCCCAACTTTTCACACACTCATAAATACTCCATCACGTCTTAGCGCAGTGGTTAATTCTGACTACTGACAACTATTCGGCATGCGGGAACTTAGGACTTCGGGACTGAATCTGCTATAGTATGAAGCAGAGGTACTGTTCTGACTTATAACTAATAGAATACTCAACTTCATTAATTGGATACTACTCAATATGCTGCTTCCGTGTGACAGATAGGTATACCGAACAATAATACAACAGACAGATATAATTGAGATTAGGCAAACTTATCGTATACCAACTCAAGCAACAAGTTCCTACTACAGTTGATTCATCACAAACTTACCAATGCTTCTGTTCGCGTATAGACTCTTACCGACACAAGTTCTTCATGAGATAGGAATCCTCAGTGAACGCAGACTATTGTATCGAATCTGGTCACTTTAACCGCAAAAATACTAGAATGCAAATGATTCACTTCGACCTTACACAGTCTCTCGCAGGATGACAAACCACACTTATTTCGTGACGAAAAAGATCCAGAACCGTATATAACTTATCGCCAAACAGACTCACAACACCAGACTACCGAATAGAACTCGGCACGACAGGAAGAATAGCAGAATAGTTAGATGCGAATAGAATAGAACAGAACTCAATATTCTCATCAACACCTCATACATTGTCTCAAACAAGGTGCTCGCAATTTCCCAAATGGGATCAATAGAACAAACAGACAGAACACTTATACACACAATACTATAATTGCAATTTCCAAACACCTCGGTTCGAGACGTATCAACCCACTCACTACAATACCCAACATAAGCAGAGGCTCTTCCCAAAAACTGCCGATCTTTATCGCTTCCCTTTGTGCGCTTTAAATAGAAGTCTGCTACAAAGTTTCCGCGAATCCACTTTTTACGGCACCTGTCCGGGTTCATCCGTCCTGGTTCGGCGGCCCCCTAACAGTTGATTTTCGTGCTTTGAATAAAGTGACTATTCAAGATGGATTTCCTCAGCCCTTCATAGAGCAAGTACTTGAAGAAGTAGCTGGTCACACTTTGTATAGTTTCTTGGATGGTTTTAGTGGCTACAATCAGATAGTGATCCATCCTGATGATAGAGACAAAACAGCCTTTGTCACTCCCTGGGGCACTTATGTCTATACTCGAATGGCTTTTGGTTTGAAGAATGCACCGGCTTCATTTAGTAGAACGATGTATCTGATATTGGGCAAATGGTTAACAACCTTTTTACGCATTTTCATGGATGACTTTTCAGTATTTTCAGGTACAGATAGAAGGGCAGCTGTTCAAGATTTCCATGACCATTTGGAAAATCTAAAGGAAATTTTTGAGCGATGTCTCAAAACAGGTTTGAAATTGAATCCTGATAAATGTCACTTTTTGGTCACTAAGGGCACTCTTCTTGGTCACATAGTATCTGGTGAAGGTATAATTGTTGACCCTGCAAAGGTTACAGCTATTCTTTCCATGCCAATTCCACAAAGCCCAAAGGAAGTGCAAAGTTTCTTGGGCCATGCAGGGTATCATAGAAGATTCATTAGGATGTATTCGGAAATTGCTAAGCCCTTGTCAAGGCTTACTAGTAAAAAGATTCCTTTCTCATGGAGTGCTGAAGCTGACAAAGCATTTTGTGAACTAAAGTTGAGGCTATGTACTGCTCCCCTTTTAAGTGTTCCTAATTGGTCATTAGAATTTCATGTGCATACAGATGCTAGTCTTCATGCTGTTGGTGCAGTTCTAGCTCAACCATCATCTCACAAAGTGGATAGACCTATCTTTTATGCAAGCAGACTACTCAACCAAGCTGAAAGAAATTACAGTACAACGGAAAGAGAAGGTTTGGCTATTGTATTTGCCCTTCAGAAATTCCGACATTATCTCCTTGGTGTACATTTCATTGTTATTTCTGATCATCAGCCTTTGAAGTATTTGATAAACAAGCCTAGACTAGCTGGAAGGATTTGGAGATGGTTACTCCTATTTCAGGAATTTAATTTTGATATTCACGTTAAGCCAGGAAAAGAGCACTACATGGCAGATCAAGTGTCCAGGACCGCAATGAGCGAAAAGGCAACAGGTATTAATGATGAACTGGTGGATAGCAATCTTTTTCTAGTAGCAATTCGGACAGGTTAGTATGATGAAATTCTCCATGTTCTCACTACTGGAAAGATCCCAGAACACTTGACACCTGTAGAAAAGAGAAGATTGCTCCTGAAAACCAAAGCATATTCTCTTATAAATGGAACTTTATATAAATACTGTCAGGATGATATATTGAGAAGGTGTGTCTATCCAGAAGAGGTAAATCTTTTGTTGGAGGCCGCACACAATGAAGGACATCTAAAGGGGGAAGAATTGGCTCATAGAATCATCCACAAAGGGTTATGGTGGCCTCATATTTTCAAGGATGCAATCAAGTTTTCTAAAGAATGCCACATCTGCCAGAGGTGTGCTCCCGCGCCAACCAGATTGAATTTCCAACCATTAGTCATATCTACCGGATGGCTTCCATTTGAACGATGAGGTCTTGATTTCATAGGGCCAATTAGCCCAACTGGGCAACCAGGAGGTAAAAAGTATATTTTGATGGCCACATGCTATGCCACTAAATGGATAGAGGCTAAAGCTACTGTGGACTGCACGGCTTTAACAGTAGCTAAATTTATGTATAAACGTATTTTCTCAAGATTTGGTTGCCCACTGGAAATTACTAGTGACAGGGGCACACATTTTGTAAATCAATTGCTCCAGTTTATATTTGACAGGTACAAAATCTTCCATAAAAAATCTTGTGCCTACTACCCAAGGGCCAATGGCCAAGCAGAGAGTTCCAATAAGATTTTGATTGGACTGCTTCGCAAATTATCTTTCGATCATCAAAACTCCTGGCCGCTAGCATTGATCGGTGCAATTTGGGCTTTCAGAACCACGAAGAGGGGAACCACAAGCGAAACTCCATTTCGGTTAGTATATGGGAAAGAAGCATTGGCACCATTCGAGTTTATCATCAGAAAAGAAATAGGAATCAAAACCATTGGAATGGAACCCCCCATTCAGAGATTGGTGGCATTAGAAGAGTACAGAGAAGAGGCAATGCAGAAACTTCTGGTGACACAAGAAGAGCGCAAGAAATTACATGACAGGTATCTGAGATCGAATGAAGTTCAAGAAGGGTCCATGGTTTTAGTGCATCAAGTCCCGGCAATTTCAACTAAATTGGCCCCCAAATGGTCAGGACCATATATGGTTATCAAGGTATTGCCACATGGTGCAGTGCATCTGGAAGATCTGCAGGGTAAAAGGATGCCCCTCCTCAACATCTCCAGGGTGAAGAAGTATCGGAACTAGGACAAAGTGGAAGCATTCTATCCCTTGTACATACCATGTTTCTTTTCAGTAATTGCAGTTAAATCTCATTGAAATAAGCATATAAAGGAGTTATTGCACCGGGACGGTGCAAAAGCTTGATGTGGGGGTCTGTAGAGGTCGGAAACTCTCAGATGCCTTGGGATGAAGCTTCAGGAAGTGTTCAAGTGCTCTGACACGGATATATTTGAGTTCTGAGCAGTCGATTGCTGTCATCTTTTCTTTGCTACCTCGGTTGTTTTGATACCTATCTCTCTCTATCCCCTTTAATCTTTTCCCTTTCTCTCTCTTTCCCTCTCTCTCTCGGTCCCTCTCTCCCTTTTTTTCTCTCTTCCTCTCTCTCTTCCTCTCTCTCTTTTTCTCTCTCTTTCTCTCTCTTTTTCTCTCTCTCTCCCCCTCTCTTCCCCCTCCTCTCTCTCTCTCTTTCCTCCTCCCTCTTTTCCCTTTTTCTCTCTCTCTTTTCCCCGCGTGTGAACCCCTCCCTTTCTCTCTCTCTCTCTCTCTCTCTCTCTCTCTCTCTCTCTCTCTCTCTCTCTCTCTCTCTCTCTCTCTCTCTCTCTCTCTCTCTCTCTCTCTCTCTCTCTCTCTCTCTCTCTCTCTCTCTCTCTCTCTCTCTCTCTCTCTCTCTCTCTCTCTCTCTCTCTCTCTCTCTCTCTCTCTCTCTCTCTCTCTCTCTCTCTCTCTCTCTCTCTCTCTCTCTCTCTCTCTCTCTCTTTCTATCTCCCTCTCTCTCTTCCTCTCTCTCTCACCCCTCCCTTCTCTCTCTCTCCTCCCCCGCCCGCTGGCCTCCGCACCACCCACCCGCAGCCCCCCTAACCCGCCCTCCGCCCCCCACCCCTCACACCCGCCCTCCGCAACCCGCCCTCCGCCCCCCGCCCCTCACACCCGCCCTCCGCATTCTCCCACCCCCTCCGCCCTCCGCATTCCCCCACCCCCTCCCGCAAGCCCCTCCTCCACCTATTCCCCCACTCCGCCCTCCGCATTCCCCCACCCCCTCCGCCCTCCGCATTCCCCCACCCCCTCCCGTAAGCCCCTCCTCCACCTATTCCCCCACTCCGCCCTCCGCATTCCCCCACCCCCTCCGCCCTCCGCATTTCCCCACCCCTCCGCCCTCCGCATTCCCCCACCCCCTCCGCCCTCAGCATTTCCCCACCCCCTCCGCCCTCCGCATTCCCCCACCCCCTCCCGCAAGCCCCTCCTCCACCTATCCCCTCCGCCCTCCGCATTCCCCTACTCCGCCCTCCGCATTCCCCCACCCCCTCCGCCCTCCGCATTCCCCCACCCCCTCCGCCCTCCGCATTCCCCCACCCCCTCCGCCCTCCGCATTCCCCCACCCCCTCCGCCCTCAGCATTCCCCCACCCCCTCCGCCCTCCGCATTCCCCCACCCCCTCCGCCCTCCGCATTCCCCCACCCCCTCCGCCCTCCGCCCTCCGCATTTCCCCACCCCCTCCGCCCTCCGCATTCCCCCACCCCCTCCGCCCTCCGCATTCCCCCACCCCCTCCCGCCTCTACCCCCCACTCACACCGCCCCGCCACCTACTCACACACATATACACACACCCACAACTACACACATGTGTACGCACGCAAGCACACACAAAGGCCCCCACATTTATGCCCCACACACCCACATACACATTTATACCCACACATAACCATCCTACATATTCTCACTCACAATCACACACACACCCATGTGACATACACACACACCCCCCCCCCCCTCACACACATACACACACATACACCCGCACCATTATACATCCACCCCCGCACCATTCTGCGGACAATTCCTCCTTCCAAGCCATCTCAGGAGATGCTTCCAGTTCCGTTGGAACAGCTACAAAATAAAGTGAGAGAAATTTTTCAGATATCTCCGGAAACTGAGGTTGTGATCACATATGTGGATAAGGAGAAATGGAGAGACCCTTCGTAGATGGGTTGTTTCTGAATCAATGGAAGAGGAGAAAGAAGCCGCTTCTGGTCCCAGAGTTCAGTGTGCTCGACATTTATCAATCATTATCGGAGATAATTAGGACTTGAAATTAAAGTGGAATGGTGGAAAGTGAAAGTAGTCACCGCCAACTCTTCACGGCTCCTACCTATTTTGTGGATCTTATTCAAATCAAGTGGAATATTTGACCTACCCCCCAATTTTGGGTGATTATCCGGCGCGTGAGCAGTGGACGTGAAGATTCGGCAGGGCCTCTTGGCCTATTGGGGCCTATAAAAGCAATGGATTTTTGTTCATTGGGGTACAACAATTTGAGGGACACAGTGGTTCGTGCATACGTGCAGAAGTCCTCTCTTGCACTTGGTGGTTTCAAGTCTACTATGGGAGCTACTCTGTAGTGTGTTTACAGAGGGGAGGCCTCTCAGTGAAGGGCTATGAGCACTATAGTGTAAAAGAGTAGTTTGGATTCTTCTTCTTTTCTATGAGTCAGTGTTGTTGATTAGGTTCTATCCTCTTGAGAAATTCTTTAAATTGTTCTGAGTTAGTATGCATATCAGTGGCCCCTTATGTTGATGAGAAGAATCTGTTGTACTGGAGTGAATTACTTTTAGGGTGGCTTGTTAGCCCTAAGCTTGTGGCTTGTTAGCCCTAAGTTTACACTTGTGAGCATCATTCATCATTTGCCCAACTTTGTAATCATCTGATTTTAATCAAGCAGTGTACGGTCTTCCTTGGTCATTGGTTGTCTATATTTTCTGAAGTATTTACCACTCTGTGCAAACTTTGTATCTGCCTGCTCACAGAAATGTTAAAGGGTATACTTCCCTAAAGAGAACCCCCCTTGAGTAGGTGACGTACTGGAAGTGTTTATTTTCTATAAAAGTGGATACCCCAGTACCTCCTCTACATCCTCAAATACGTCCGAAGAAACACCAGTACAAATGGAGGACCTCTCTCATTTGCTCTCCAGATTAAACATCAAATTCCCTACCTTCAAGGGACAAGCTTATGAGGATGCTGATGATCATGTGAGGAGATTCATCTCTTTATGTCGTGGACGAGGTCTGCAGAATAGAGAGGATGCAATGTTGGCGCTCTTTCCATCCACATTGGAGGGTCTTGCAGATAAATGGTATAGTCAATATGCAGATGGCCATTTCACTACATGAGAGGCTCTGAAGGTGGCATTCTCACAGATATTCCGACCAAGTGATTCCTCGGAAAGAGCTCTAGATGAGCTAGAGAATTTGAAGCTAAGATCAGGTGAATCCTTTCATGAACTTCACACTAGAACAAAAGCACTTGTTGCACGTCTGCCACATGCTCCAGGTGACTTTTTGGTTAAAAAGTGGATAGAAAAGGCTCTACGCAGGTCATCTCAGCAGAAGCTTCGTGAGTCTCTTAGATTGGATGCAACCCTCAATGATTTTGTTGCAGCGGCATCACGCATAGAGGAAGCAAGGCAACATTTTGAAGAGGATACACAAAGAAATTATGCTATAGACCTGGATCCTATTGGGCAACTGAGGAAGGAACTGGAAGCATTGAAAATGCAACAACATCAACAAGAACAGAAGGTCTTGCCACCACTCCGTCGCAATGATGACGAAGTAGCCCACCTTCACCGTGAGTTAGAAGATTTGAGGACTACTCAGGATATAAGGAGACAAATTTGGTGCACGATCTGTAACAACAATGGACATTCCAATGCTAATTGCCCTAACAAGGTAAGCTGTCAATTTTGTGGAAAGGATGGTCATGAAGCTAGAGATTGCTACTACCTCAAGGGTACATAGCAAAGAGGTAACCCTCAAACTTTGGATTCATACTATGCTAGTACTTCAAATACATCTAATAGAGAGGAGAATCGGCCTGCAAAGCCTAGGTATAATAGACCTTTGATGTGCTATCGTTGTGGTGAGTACGGCCACATGCAAAATAGGTGTTCTCTTCCAGAAGATGCACCTCCTTGTCAACATTGTCCAGAGGCCAAGGATCATTATACCAAAGATTGCCCAAGAGGTCATCCTGCTCCAATTCACATGATTGCAGTCTCTCCACATGAAGAAGGAAAAACCACTCAGACTTATGCTGTTTCATCCTCTGCAATGCCCATGATGACTAGAGCTAGGCAAGCAGCTGCAACCCAGAGAGATGAACAACAAGGATTTCAGGATAAAGAGGAAGAAAAGGCGTCTGGATGGAAGGACCAAGCAGAAATTGAAGGAGCTTATAATAAGATGACTACTTCTCTAAAGGGCCAACCAACAAGTCTTCAAGATAACACTCAGGAGGTAAACATTGAACAGATCTTGAAAGGTATTCATCACAAGGTTAGTCTATATGAACTTATAAGGATGGATTCAAAACTAAGAAGTGACTTACTGAAGATTATACACTCTGCTCACTTGGTCCAGTCACCTAGTATAGATGGTTTCATTGTTGATTTTCCCCCTGCACCCTTAGCAGACTACCAAAGCTCAAGATTATATGTTTGTATAAAGGATGAAACTCTCACAGGTGTGATCATAGATGGAGGCTCTGGTATCAATTTGATGCCAGATTTCACAATGAAGAAACTGAATTTGAACCCCACCAAAATGGCACCATTTACAGTTACACTAGCAGATGAACATCGGGTTGCTCCTCTTGGCATCATTGAAAAGGTACGCATGATAGTACAGGGTTGCCACTTTGTGTTGGATTTTGTTGTTATTGCACTTCCACAGGAGACTTCTTACCCTTTACTCCTGGGGAGACCTTGGCTGAGACAAGCAAAAGCTTTGCAAGATTGGGCGAAAAATAAACTATGGATTTCAACAAGCACCAATAGCCAACTACAATTACATTTGGAAGAGGGATTCAACTCAGGAAAAACCACTGGATATACTGTCGATACTCAGGTAATGCCCTCTATACCCCAAGAAGATGATACATTGTTAAATTGGATGATGGGAAGTGCAGAGTGTTGCATAGTGGAGATCAATGAAATTGAGGAAGAAGTTGCAGATAAGGTAAATAAAGACCACAAGGTATTGGAGAATGAGCAATTGCAGGAAAATACTAGCTTTGAGGAGGCAACCAATATAAAAGTATCGGAGGGAGAAGGTTATGAATTTAAGAGCAGAGAAGATCTTCCTTTTGCAGATATACCTCAAGGATGGATGGAAGAACATGTTGCAGAATATAAATTAAAATCCACTACTGCATATAGTGGAGATGATTTCTCAAACAAGACCAGTCCTGAAACATGGGTTCAAGAAGTAAATTTAGGGAATGAAGAGAACCCTCAAGTAGTCCACTTAGCATCCTGGTTGTGGCATTATCCTCCTTTGCTACAGAAAGTAACTTCTTTGCTTTTTACTTACAAAAGTGTCTTCGCATGGTCCTACAAAGATCTAACAGGGATACCAGAAGAGCTTGGGTTACATCGGATACCCTTAGTTGAGGGAGTGGCGCCTGTAAGAAGTAGACCATATCGACTCAATCCAAAAGATGCAGAGGCTGTAAAAGCAGAAATTACAAAGCTAGAAGAAGCTGGTATAATTGTTCCAGTAGAACATTCCAGGTGGCTTTCTTCCATGGTTATTGTACCCAAGAAAAATAGTGGAAAAATAAGAGTATGTGTTGATTTTTGTGCTTTGAATAAAGTGACTGTTCAAGATGGATTTCCTCAGCCCTTCACAGAGCAAGTACATGACGAAGTAGCTGGTCACACTTTGTATAGTTTCTTGGATGGTTTTAGTGGCTACAATCAGATAGTGATCCATCTTGATGATAGGGACAAAATAGCCTTTGTCACTTCCTGGGGCACTTATGTCTATACTCGCATGGCTTTTGGTTTGAAGAATGCGCCAGCTTCATTTAATAGAACGATGTATCTGATATTGGGCAAATGGTTAACAACCTTTCTACGCATTTTCATGGATGACTTTTCAGTATTTTCAGGTACAGATAGAAGGGAAGCAGTTCAAGATTTCCATGACCATTTGGAAAATCTAAAAGAAATTTTTGAGCAATGTCTCAAAACAGGTTTGAAATTGAATCCTGATAAATGTCACTTTTTGGTCACTAAGGGCACTCTTCTTGGTCACATAGTATCTGCTGAAGGCATAACTGTTGACCCTGCAAAGGTTACAGCTATTCTGTCCATGCCAATTCCACAAAGCCCAAAGGAAGTGCAAAGTTTCTTGGGCCATGCAGGGTATCACAAAAGATTCATTAGGATGTATTCGGAAATTGCTAAGCCCTTGTCAAGGCTTACCAGCAAAAAGATCCCTTTCTCATGGAGTGCTGAAGCTGACAAAGCATTTTGTGAACTAAAGTTGAGGCTATGTACTGCTCCACTTTTAAGTGTTCCTAATTGGTCGTTGGAATTTCATGTGCATACAGATGCTAGTCTTCATGCTGTTGGTGCAGTTCTAGCTCAACCATCATCTCACAAAGTGGATAGACCTATCTCTTATGCAAGCAGACTACTCAACCAAGCTGAAAGAAATTAGAGTACAACGGAAAGAGAAGGTTTGGCTATCGTATTTGCTCTTCAGAAGTTATGACATTATCTCCTTGGTGTACATTTCATTGTTATTTCTGATCATCAGCCCTTGAAGTATTGGATAAACAAGCCTAGAGTAGCTGGAAGGATTTGGAGATGGTTATTCCTATTTCAAAAATTTATATTTGATATTCATATTAAGCGAGGAAAAGCGCACCACATGGCACATCAAGTGTCCAGGATGGCAATGAGCGAGAAGGCAACAGGTATCAATGACGATCTGGTGGATAGCAATCTCTTCCTGGTAGCAATTCGGATTGGTTGGTATGATGAATCTCTCCAAGTTCTTACTACTGGAAAGATCCCAGAACACTTGACACCTGTAGAAAAGAGAAGATTGCTCCTGAAAACCAAAGCATATTCTCTTATAAATGGAAATTTATATAAATACTGTCAGGATGATATATTGAGGTGTGTCTATCCAGAGGAGGTAAATCTTCTGCTAGAGGCTGCACACAATGAAGGACATCTAAAGGGGGAAGAATTGGCTCATAGAATCATCCACAAAGGTTTATGGTGGCCTCATATTTTCAAGGATGCAATCAAGTTTTCTAAAGAATGCCACATCTGCCAGAGGTGTGCTCCCGCGCCAACCAGATTGAATTTCCAACCATTGGTCATATCTACAGGATGGCTCCCATTTGAACGATGGGGTCTTGATTTCACAGGACCAATTAGTCCAACTGGTCAACCTGGAGGAAAAAAGTTTTTGATGGCCACATGCTATGCCACTAAATGGATAGAGGCTAAAGCTACTGTGGACTGCACGGCTTTAATAGTGGCTAAATTTGTGTATAAACGTTTTTTCTCAAAATTTGATTGCCCACTGGAAATAACTAGTGATAGGGGCACACATTTTGTAAATCAATTGCTCCAGTTTATATTTGACAGGTACAAAATCTTCCATAAAAAATCTTGTGCCTACTACCCAAGGGCAAATGGCCAAGCAGAAAGCTCCAATAAGATTTTGATTGGATTGCTTCGCAAATTATCTTTCAATCATCAGAGCTCCTGGCCACTAGCACTGATCGGTGCAATCTGGGCTTTCAGAACCACAAAAAGGGTAACTACAGGCGAGACTCCATTTCGGTTAGTATATGGGAAAGAGGCATTGGCACCATTCGAGTTCATTATCAGAAAGGAAATACGAATCAAAACCATTGGAATTGAACCCCCCATTCAGAGATTGGTGGCATTAGAAGAATACAGAGAAGGAGCAATGCAAAAACTTCAGGTAACACAAGAAGAGCGCAAAAGACTGCATGACAGGTATCTGAGGTCCAATGAAGTACAGGAAGGATCCATGGTTTAAGTGCATCAGGTCCCAGCAATTCCAACCAAACTGGCACCCAAATGGATAGGACCTTACACGGTGGTAAAGATATTACCTCATGGAGCAGTACATCTGGAGGATTTGCAGGGTAAGAGAATACCCCTGGTCAATATTTCCAGGGTGAAGAAGTACCTGAATTAAGGTAAATTTGAAGCATATCATTCACCGTACGTACTGTATTTCATTTGGTGATTGCAGTTATTATGAAAGAAAAAAAAAGTATGAAAAAAAAGTATGAATATATATATATATATATATATATATATATATATATATATATATATATATATATATATATATATATATATTATTTTTATTTTTATTTTTTATTTCTCCAGGGTGAAGGATTATCTGAGTTAAGCCAAGGAGGAAGAACTTCCTTCACTATCTTGTTTTCAGCTTCGGAAATTGCACTGGGACGGTGCAAAGACTTGATGTGGGGGTCTGTATCGCAGCATTTCCCTCTCTCTCATTCTTCCCCGACCTCCTCCAACCCCACCGTCCCATCCTCTTTTCCCCCACCACCCCTGCGGCCCCACCTCACCCCGACCCCCTCCAACTCCACCAGCCCCCCTCTTTTTCCACCACCCCCGCGACCCCCACCATCACCTCGACCCCTCCAACTCCACCAGCCCTCCTCTTTTCTCCACCACCCCCGCGACCGCCACCATCACCTCGACCCCCTCCAACTCCACCCTCCCCTCCTTTTTCCCACCACCCCTGCAGCCCTCCAACTCCACCGTCCACTCCTTTTTCCCCACCACCCCTGCCACCCCATCACCCCAACCCCCTCAGCCCACCACAACCCCCTCAGCCCCCCACAGCCCCCCTCAGCCCACCACGGCCCCCCTCAGCCCCCCACGGCCCCCCTCAGCCCACCACGGCCCACCACGGCCCCCCACGGCCCCCCTCAGCCCACCACGTCCCCCCTCAGCCCACCACGGCCCCCCACAGCCCCCCACGACCCCCCTCAGCCCACCACGGCCCCCTCAGCCCACCACGGCCCCCCTCAGCCCACCTCGACCCCCCTCAGCCCCCCACGGCCCCCCACGGCCCCCCTAAGCCCACCACAATCCACCACGGCCCCTCACGGCCCCCCTCAGCCCACCACGTCCCCCCTCAGCCCCCCATGGCCCCCCTCAGCCCACCACGACCCACCACGGCCCCCCACGGCCCCCCTCAGCCCACCACGTCCCCCCTCAGCCCACCACGGCCCCCCACGGCCCCCCTCAGCCCACCACGGCCCCCCTCAGCCCACCACGGCCCCCCTCAGCCCACCACAACCCACCACGGCCTCCCACGGCCCCCCTCAGCCCACCACGTCCCCCCTCAGCCCACCACGGCCCCCCACGGCCCCCCTCAACCCACCACGGCCCCCGTCAGCCCACCACGACCCACCACGGCCCCCCACGGCCCCCCTCAGCCCACCACGGCCTCCCTCAGCCCACCACGGCCCCCCACGGCCCCCTTCAGCCCACCACGGCCCCCCTCAGCCCCCCACGGCCCCCCTTAGCCCCCCACGGCCCCCCTCAGCCCACCATGACCCACCACGGCCCCCCTCATCCCACCACGGCCTCCCTCAGCCTACCACGGCCCCCCACGGCCCCCCTCAGCCCACCACGGCCCCCCACAGGCCCCCACGGCCCCCTCAGCCCACCAGGGCCCCCCACGGCCCCCCTCAGCCCACCACGGCCCCATCAGCCCCCCACGGCCCCCCACAAATCCCACATTTTTCCACAACCTTACATAAGGCTCTCTGACAGTTTGGATGGATATTTGGAGGATCATTTCTTAACCAAACCCTACAATGTTATATATCGTTGGAAAGCTCTCGACGAGTACTTTCCAATGGTGCAATAATAACTTTGAAATCTTGGATCAATTTTTGACCACACCCCAAAAACCACCACAACTCCCCATAACTCACCCCTATTCCCCCCAACCCACAAACCCCACAAACCCCACAAACCCCACACAACTCCACACAACTCCACAACCCTCCACAACCCTCCAAAAACCCTGTAATCTCTCTCAAACTCCCCACAACTCACCTCCCACACCGCTCACTTAATATGAAGGATCAAAAGCTACTACAAAATTTAGGTGAAGGATGTGCTTCTCAGGGACATTCAAATATCACGGGCGGCACAAAATGAGGATCTCAGCTTGCATTCAAAAGTGACAGTAAAGGTGTAAGTGGTAAAAGTAAAAGTGGTGAAATGAGTGTTGCCGCCAACCATTCATGACGACTGCCTATTTTTGAGGATCCAATTCAAATCAAGTGGAATATTTGATCTACCCCTCCAATCTTGGCAATCAAGCGACGCGTGATCAGTGGACGTGAGGAATCGACAAGGCCCTCTTGGCCTATTGGAGCCTATAAAAGCAATGGATTTGTGTTCATTTGATACATTCAGAGATACATTGAGAGATACACACATTTACATACGTACGTACAGAGGTCCTCTCTTTGCACTTTGTGGCTTCAAGCCTATTGTAGGAAGTCACTCTGTGGTGTGGACACAGAGTGTGAGCTTCCCCAGTGGAGGGCTAACAGCTCTATAGTGTGAAAAGAGTGGCTTGGTTTTGTCATTTTGTGTGATTCAGTAGTATTTTCATGCTCTTTCTCGTAGAGCAAGTCTCCATACTTTGTATTGATCAGTACTAGTCTGCATCTAGTTGTGTTCATTATACGGATTGAATGAGTCTCTTGTATTGAGGTTGTTTAGTTCTAGAATGGCATATTAGCCCAGAGCATCAGCATTCGTAGTAGTTCCTTGGCTTATATTATAATCATCTGTTCGAACTAAGGAATGGTTTGGGTCTTCCAGTAGTGTCCTTTGTTCTTAATCTTTTCTCTGAGAAGTTACGATTCTATGCAATCATTGTTATCTGCCTGTTCACAGAAGTGTTAAACGCTATACTTCCCTAAGGAGAACCTCCCTTGCGAAGGTGACATACTGGAAGTGCTTATTCTCTGCTCTTGAAAAGGTGGATAGGCCAGTACCTCCTCTACACACACATATAATCCTTTTTTTATTTTGAAGTTTTTTTTACATCAAATATATAAAAATAGGATTAGGGTTTTTACGCTATTTACACATACATACACATATATAATATATATATACATGTATATACACATGTATACAAAAATATACATATTTTAGGTCTAGATATTTAAGATTAGGTTTTTAGGGTTTAAGCATACATATCACTCAATTATATTTATATTAAGAAAAAATATAGAGAAAAATAAGAAAAAAACCTGAATATATAAATAAAAATATATATAAAATATGATTAGGGTTTTAGGATTAGGGGTTTAGATTTTGATAGGTGTTTAAGTATTTAGATTTTAGTATTTCAGATTTAAGTCTAAGTCTTTCTGATTAGGGCTTTAGGGTTTTAATACATAGATAACATATATACACAAACACACATATATATATATAATACAAACATACATGTAGATACACATGCATACCAAAATATACATATTTTAGATTTAAATCTTTAAGATTAGGGTTTTAGGGTTTTAACACCTACATAACATATATGCACACACATACACATGCACATATTATACATATATACATGTATATACACATGTATATAGAAATATACATATTTTAGGTCTAGATCTTTAAGATTAGGGTTTTAGGGTTTAGACATACATATCACTCAATTATATTTATATTAAAAAAATAAATAGAGAAAAATAGGAAAAAAGTCTGAATATATAAATAAATATATATATAAAATATGATTAGGGTTTTAGGATTAGGGGTTTAGATTTTGATAGGTGTTTAAGTATTTAGGTTTTAGTATTTCAGATTTAAGTCTAAATCTTTAAAATTAGGGTTTTAGGGTTTTAACACCTACATAACATATACACACATACACATATACATATAATACATACATACATGTAGATACACATGCATACAAAAATATACATATTTTAGATTTAAATCTTTAAGATTAGGGTTTTAGGGTTTTAACACCTACATAACATATATGCACACATACACATGCACATATAATACATATATACATGTATATACACATGTATACGGAAATATACATATTTTAAGTCTAGATCTTTAAGATTAGGGTTTTAGGGTTTAGACATACATATCACTCAATTATATTTATATTAAGGAAAAATATAGAGAAAAATAAGAAAAACAATCTCAATATATAAATAAATATATATATAAAATATGATTAGGGTTTTAGGATTAGGGGTTTAGATTTTTATTGGTGGTTAAGTATTTAGGTTTTAGTATTTCAGATTTAAGTCTAAATCTTTAAAATTAGGGTTTTAGGGTTTTAACACCTACATAACATATATACACACATACACATACACATATAATACATATATACATGTAGATACACATGCATACAAAAATATACATATTTTAGATCTAGAATTTTAAGCTTAGGGTTTTAATTAAATATATATAATTAAATATATAAAAATTGGATTACATACGAAAAAAATCTGAATATATATAAAATAAGATAATTATATACATAAATAAATATAAAAAGAACTAGTGTTTAAAAAATTTAATTAAATATATATAATTAAATATATAAAATTAAATATATAAAAATACAATTATGTAATGAAAAAATCTGAATATATAAATAAATATATATATAAAATAGGATAATTATAGAGATAAATAAATATAAAAAGAACTAGTGTTTTAAAAATTTTAATTATATATTTATAAATAAATATATAAAAATAGGATTAAGTAAGGAAAAAATCTGAATAATTAGGATAATTATATAGATAATAAAATATGGCAATACATTACTTTGCCACATTTTGTAAAAGTGTCATATATGACAGTGGTTTGCCACACTCTTGTACATGCTTCATTATTGAAATATATAACTTCTTTTGTACATGGTTCATAGTTCATTCTGATGATCTCTTTTGTGTCCAATAATACTTTGTTTCATGAAATCATATTTTGGTTGTCATTAGAGTGCACATCACATGTATTCAGTTTTTTTTTTGGGCAGAGTGTATTGTCTTTTGTTAAGCAACAGCATGGTAATGTTGCTCTAGCAAAAGACAAAACACTCTACCCAAAAAAAAGTTTGCAGGTATGGTCGTCGATATACGCGATGGTACTCCCTGTAGTGTCATCGGAATAACCGTCGGTACACCCAGCAGGTGACGGTATAGGCGACGATACTTCCAGCAGAAGCCTCGGTATGAACGTCGATATTACCGGTGCATATACCGATGCATATACCGATGCATATACCGACACATATACCAACGCATATACCGACGCATATACCGGTGCATATACTGACTCTTTGGTACCGACACGCAAACCGACCTTTACACCGGTGTCGCGGAAAATTAAGCCGCGTTCATTTTCCTCGATAAAAACCTCGGTATACCATCGATCTGTTGTAGTGTAGGGATAGTCGTGATCCTTCATCACCCCTCCCATTCTTGAGCCTTTCGGCGGAGGAGCTTGCTGCCGTGATTTTTGGTTGCGACCATGCAACTTACAATGAATGTGTCATAGAGCTTCTGTTTGCAATACTTTATCTATCCTCTTACTTTCTATCACAGATATACGTCTCTCCCTTTAAACCATAATGCATCATATAATGGTTTGGATTTCTCATTTTGAGATTCCATTGTGCTTTCGATAGTATGTTTTTCCACGTCCTGGTTATATGGACACCATTTCCTTCTGTGCCCTTATTTCTCTCTCTCTCTCTCTCTCTATCTCTCTCTCTCTCTCTCTCCCCCTCCCTCCACATATTACTGCATGTTCATGTGTGTGCATGTTTTTGGCATGGCTTTCGTGCGAGCATAGAGAAGAATGCTAAATCTAAAGCTTACTTGGAATCTTGGGCTTGGTTTTATTTTACGGAAGTCCTTATGCATGAATAGTAGCTTGATCATTAGCGTTTGTGCATGTTTAGGGCTTCGAGCTTCTCATATCAGCTATGTAAAGAATGTCTGACTAGGGATGCCACTATCTTTGTTTAATTACATTGATAAAAAGTTTCATGGTATTTTTGATAAAAATTTGCACCATCGATAGAAAGCATATACAAGGGAGCATTAGCAGCGAATTATGTGAATTATTCACAGGAGAAAATCCTAATTGAGTTAACTCATGTGCAGACAGATAAGCTTATATCTCTTTTCATGGGAAACTCATTGAGTGTCAGTAGACAGGTTGTGGCTTTACAACGTGGGTCCATGTCAGGGGACAAAGGAGAAGATTTTGACGGTTGCAGGCTCGAATGTTCACTAATATGTGGGCTTTTCGACAGCATATTAAAATCAAAGCCATTGATTCTTTACGTAAAATAGAGGATTCTAGTATTCTTGCTGCTTTCAAGCAAGTATCACGTGCTAGCTCAGAAGACATGAACCTTATAGATAGAAAAAGGTGGTTACATAGGAACTATTATTGGTATCTACAAAATTTCAAATAGGTAGAAAAAAGTTATTATTTTTTATGATAGAGTAAGTTATTTTTTTAAGCACCTAATAATGGGATTTTGTTGTTATATATATTTTAAGCATTACGAACTTCTTCAAGAAGTTTTTTATATGTTCTGATTTCTTCTATTAATTACATGTCTTTCAAGCCAACACTGAACCCTGTTTCGGAAAGCCATTCATGTAGAACATTTTGAAGGCATGTTAGGAACTGAACAGCAGTTTCAGTCACTTTTTGATAGCAAAGACTTGGGACAATTCCAATATGGTAATCTGTTAACCATTTATTGCCAACAGGACACTGCATTATCTCGTTGTCATGCACAACTACACTGTTTAAATATGTGTACTCTACACCAGGGGGAAAGGTCATATTTAAGACCTGTATCACTCTCCACAAAGGAGCTTTTATACCCGGTGCTTTAGTTATTGTAGGCTTGGGAGCAGGAGAGTCATAATACATATTTAACATTTGAATTTCATGTTTTAGCAGCCAAAAATAATTTTCTAAAATCAAACGGCTTGAAATAATGCCATCCTGAGATAATTTCAGTAAAGCTTGGCCTCCTTGGGTAGATATTAACTGATGACTTAAATCCAACAATTTAGAAATCTCTCTCTCTCTCTCTTTCTCTCTCTCTCTCTCTCGTTGTCTTCTTGCTCTCGCGTGTTAATCCCAGCATAAATGTGCTAGGAGAAATCAAACTTTTTTTTAATGTGTGTGTGTGTATGTGTCTATGTGTGTGTATGTGCCTTTGTGTGTATGTGTGTAGTACCCCTTCTCTTTTCCCTTTCTCTCTTTGTGGCATGTGAGCAGGGGGCAGAACCCACGGGCACTCTCAGCATGAAATCCGAAGAAGATAGAAGAGAAAGAGATTGAGAGGAGAGTTCTCAGATGCCTTGGGCTATAGCTCCAAGGAGTGTCCGTTCCATTTCTTGGACATATTTGTGTCTAGGCAGTTGATGCTTTCAGTATTCCGGGCAGATTGTTGCTTTTTGCTTTCATTTAAGCTGATTAGTTTTATCTCTCTCTCCCTTCCACTTATCTCCACCCCCGCCCCCTCCATTTAGCTCCACCCTCGCATCCCTCCACCCTCACCCCGCATCCCTCCACCCCCACCCCCGCATCCCTCCACCCCCACCCTCGCATCCCTCCACCCTCACCCCCACATCCCTCCACCCCCACTCCCGCATCCCTCCACCCTCAACCCCGCATCCCTCCAGTCCCACCCCCGCATCCCTCCACCCCCACCCTCGCATCCCTCCACCCTCACCCCCGCATCCCTCCACCCCCCACCCTGCATCCCTCTACCCCCACCCCCGCATCCCTCCACCCCCTCCCTCAGCCCGCACGCCCCCCCTCACTTCCGCGTCCCTCCACCCTCACCCCCGCATCCCTCCACCCCCACCCCCGCATCCCTCCACCCCCACCCTCGCATCCCTCCACCCCCTCCCTCAGCCCGCAGACGCCCCCCCCTTCCCTCAGCCCGCAGACCCTCCTCCCTCTCTCTCTCTCTCTCTCTCTCTCTCTCTCTCTCTCTCTCTCTCTCTCTCTCTCTCTCTCTCTCTCTCTCTCTCTCTCTCTCCCTCCCTCCCCCCCCTCACTCCCGCATCCCTCCACCCTCACCCCCGCATCCCTCCACCCCCACCCCCGCATCCCTCCACCCCCACCCTCGCATCCCTCCACCCCCACCCCCGCATCCCTCCACCCCCACCCTCGCATCCCTCTACCCTCACCCCCGCATCCCTCCACCCCCCACCCCGCATCCCTCCACCCCCACCCCCGCATCCCTCCACCCCCTCCCTCAGCCCGCAGCCTCCCCCCCTCACACCCGCATTCCTCCACCCTCACCCCCGCATCCCTCCACCCCCACCCCCGCATCCCTCCACCCCCACCCTCCAATCCCTCCACCCCCTCCCTCAGCCCGCAGACCCCCCCCCTTCCCTCAGCCCGCAGACCCTCCTCCCCCTCTCTCTCTCTCTCTCTCTCTCTCTCTCTCTCTCTCTCTCTCTCTCTCTCTCTCTCTCTCTCTCTCTCTCTCTCTCTCTCTCTCTCTCTCTCTCTCTCTCTCTCTCTCTCTCCCCCTCACTCCCGCATCCCTCCACCCTCACCCCCACATCCCTCCACCCCCACCCCCGCATCCCTCCACCCCCACCCTCGCATCCCTCCACCCTCACCCACACATCCCTCCACCCCCCACCCCGCATCCCTCCACCCCCACCCCCGCATCCCTCCACCCCCTCCCTCAGCCCGCAGCCCCCCCTCTCACTCCCGCATCCCTCCACCCTCACCCCCGCATCCCTCCACCCCCACCCCCGCATCCCTCCACCCCCACCCTCGCATCCCTCCACCCTCACCCCCGCATCCCTCCACCCCCTCCCTCAGCCCGCAGACCCCCCCCCTTCCCTCAGCCCGCAGACCCTCCTCCCTCTCTCTCTCTCTCTCTCTCTCTCTCTCTCTCTCTCTCTCTCTCTCTCTCTCTCTCTCTCTCTCTCTCTCTCTCTCTCTCTCTCTCTCTCTCTCTCTCTCTCTCTCTCTCTCTCTCTCTCTCTCTCTCTCTCCCCCTCACTCCCGCATCCCTTCACCCTCACCCCCGCATCCCTCCACCCCCACCCCCGCATCCCTCCACCCCCACCCCCGCATCCCTCCACCCCCTCCCTCAGCCCGCAGCCCCCCCCCTCACTCCCGCATCCCTCCACCCTCACCCCCGCATCCCTCCACCCCCACCCCCGCATCCCTCCACCCCCACCCTCGCATCCCTCCACCCTCACCCCCGCATCCCTCCACCCCCCACCCCGCATCCCTCCACCCCCACCCCCGCATCCCTCCACCCCCTCCCTCAGCCCGCATCCCTCCACCCTCACCCCCGCATCCCTCCACCCCCCACCCCGCATCCCTCCACCCCCACCCCCGCATCCCTCCACCCCCACCCCCGCATCCCTCCACCCCCACCCTCGCATCCCTCCACCCCCTCCCTCAACCCGCAGACCCCCCCCCTTCCCTCAACCCGCAGACCCTCCTCCCTCTCTCTCTCTCTCTCTCTCTCTCTCTCTCTCTCTCTCTCTCTCTCTCTCTCTCTCTCTCTCTCTCTCTCTCTCTCTCTCTCTCTCTCTCTCTCTCTCTCTCTCTCTCTCTCTCTCTCTCTCTCTCTCTTCCCCCCCCTCACTCCCGCATCCCTCCACCCTCACCCCCGCATCACACCGGATATGCTTAGTACACACCTTGAGCTTCCAAATGATACCAAGAAAGCATATATGTACTTTGCAAATGATTTGTGTAGTGATCAAACCAAAACAGATAATTTGGTTCCTTCACAAATCCAAAAAACTTGCTATTTTTGTAATGATACCTACTCAGTGATATGCTCAGTGTGACCAGCACACTTGCAATTAAAACAATTCCTTTTGGGGGAATTAAATTACCTTAATAAGCTACCATTTGCAAGTGGAATGAAAGGAAATGATAAACCACATCCAGAGAAATTGATTTAGCAAACTTAGGAGCACTCCCGACTTTTTAGGAGTTGTGCAGAAAAATACCAGTGACGACTTCGAGTGAGATTTCTCCGAGATGGCTGATCCTTTGGCCTTGAAATTTTGTAGGCATGTAGTATTCTTAGAGCTGGTTCCAATGTGCTTTGAATCACTTGATTTGGTTCAGTAGATCCTGAGATATGCTCCTTTGAAGTTGATAGACTTGGAGAAGATGACTCAGAGAAAACTAGAGATAATGAATGTAAGTATTTGTATTATATCCTATGAATGTACATTCCCATTGGCATGATCAACATAGCACAATGGTACTCAGAGGTGTAGGCTATGATGTAGACCTTACACACTCAATGGATAGTACAGAACAGCCTCGGGATTGATGATGTACCCGCGACTTTTTCAATGTAGCTTTTATAGGAGTTGGATGGTGATTTGAATTTGAATTCAAATCTATCTCCTAGAATCTTTCACCTAAAAAGGTGATCGAGATATTCCTTCAATCTTTCAACAACTTTTTCCACGACTCTAATCAAGTAGGTATGATTACATGAGATGCCAAGTCATTCTAGACTTTTACAAAAGAGTAAAATGGTAAGAAACTTTTAAGCATAAGTTCCTATGGGTCTTCCCTTATGTAGAGTCTTCAAACCAATTGTCCTAGCCAAATGTGATGGCTTGAATTGCACCAACAGCTCCCCCTCAAGCCAAACACTTTGGCTCAAGTCTTCATCTTCTTCATCTTTATTCTTCAATCACATCCTGCAATCCAATCATGGATTTGAATCTGCATAGCTTGTTTCCATCCAATGCTTTAGTGAGTAAATCTGCACATTGCATATTAGTAGACACATATGTCAATTGAATGTCTTTACTAAGCAACTTCTCTCTCACATAGTGGTAATGAACATCTATGTGTTTGGTTCTAGCATGATATATTGGATTAGCTGCAAGGTGAAGAGAGCTAGTGTTATCTCCAAAGATGATTGGAGGTCTAGTGTATAGACCTAACTCTGTATATAGAAGCTTCAACCAGATAGCTTCTTGAGTGGCATTGGCAAGCCCTCTATACTCTGCTTCAGTGGATGATAATGCCAGTGTAGGTTGTTTCTTGGCTGACCAAGAAATAGGCTTATCTCCTGCAAAACAAATGTAGCCTGATGTGCTCCTCCTATCATCCTTGCATCCTGCCCAATCTGCATCTGAATAAACTTTAATATCAATATCTGATGTATAAGGAAAGTACAAACCATGGTTCTGAGTTCCCTTCAAATACTTCAAGATCTTCTTTGCTGCCTCTAGGTGAGGTACCCTTGGTTTGTGCATGAATTGACTAAGCACACTAACTCCATATGCTATGTCAATTCTTGTCAATGTAGCATAGTTCAAACTACCAACCATACTTTGATATCCTGTAATGTCTTGTATTTCATCCCCTTCATGAGCACTTAGCTTTAGGTTGACTTCCATTGGAGTAGTAGATACCTTAGCATCCTGCAAACCAAAGTTCTTGACCATATCCTGTACATACTTCATTTGAGTGATATATATACCTGAGTTGGTGTAGACTAACTCAAGACCTAAGAAGTACTTCAATAATCCAAGATCATTGATCTTGAATTCTTTCATCATCTGTCCTTTGATGTGTCTAATCCCATTGACATCATTGCCTGTAATGATGATGTCATCAACATAAACACACAAGTAGATTACCTCTGTACTACTTCTCTTTATGAACAGAGAAGTGTCTGCTTTACTCATCACAAATCCTTGATCTTGGAGATAGGTTGTCAACCTGTAATTCCATGCTCTAGGTGCCTGCTTCAAACCATATAGAGCCTTCTTCAATTTACAAACATAGTTTACCTTCTTGGGATCTTCATAGCCCGGTGGTTGTGACATGTAGACTTCTTCAGATATCCATCCATTCAAGAAAGCATTCTTGACATCTAATTGGTACATGTTCCAATTCTTGGATGCAGCTACACTCACCAATATTCTGATAGTTGGCATCTTGGCCACAGGAGAAAATGTCTCCTCATAATCAATGCCTTGGGTTTGTGCAAAACCCTTGGCTACCAACCTAGCTTTGTACCTGTTTATTGTTCTATCTGAATTCCTCTTTAGCTTATAGATCCATCTGGATCCTATCACCTTCATAGATTCCTTCTTGGGTACCAAGTCCCAAGTATCACTCTCCTTGTGAGCTTCCATTTCTTCATCCATAGATGCTTTCCATTCTGGTTTAGTGATTGCTTCTTCATAGGTACCTGGTTCTTCATTCAACAAATCCTTTGCAAGATATACAGAATGTTTATTTACAAGTGATGTGTCATACCCAAATCTGATTGGTCTTTTGCTTTCTCTCTGAGATCTTCTAATTGCTTGAGTTGAGGATTCTGGTATATCCTCTAGTTTTTTCATCTTCATCTTCCCTTTGGACTTCCAAGCCTTGAATTCCTCAAGGTTTATTGTATCATCATCATCTGAGCTTGAATCTTCTTCCTGAATTGGTTCCTCCTTGGTGAGCTTTGGGAAATCTTCTTCCATATCATAGGGTAGACTAACTTTCCTGCATTCATTCTCATACCATGAGTCATTCTCATCAAAGATGACATCTCTGCTTACCTTGAAGCCTTTGTTTGTTGGATTGTAGAATCTGTATCCCTTTTGGTTCAAATCATAACCAATAAAGATACACTTTTCAGCTTTAGGATCTAGCTTTCCCCTTACCTGTGAGGGAATATGCACATATGCTACAGAACCAAAGATTTTGCAGTGATCCAGAGAAGGTCTCTTACCATGCCAAGCTTCATATGGTGTCATGCCTTCAAGTGATTTTGATGGCAACCTATTGATGAGATAGGTGGCAGTGGATACACTTTCTGCCCAAAGATAGTTTGGCAACTTCTTTTCATTAAGCATAGACCTAGCTGTTTCTACAATGAGTCTATTCCTTCTTTCAGCTACCCCATTTTGTTCAGGTGAGTACCTTGTAGTAATCTCCCTTCTGATGCCTCTTTCCTGCAAGAAATCTTCAAACTCATTGGAGAAGTATTCTCCTCCACCATCTGACCTTATCCTCTTCAAGCTTCTTCCTGTTTGATTTTCAACAAGTGCAAGATACCTCTTGAAACAATTAAACACTTCATCTTTATGCTTCATAAAGTATAAGATGGTCCATCTGCTATAATAATAAATGAAAGACACATAATACTTTGAACCTGAAATGGAAGGGTCCTTGCTAGGCCCCCAAACATCTGTGTGTACCAAGTCTAGGTAGTCTTCATGCATGAAACCTTTCCTTGAATAGGGCAACCTGTGAGACTTACCAAATTGACATGCTCCACACTTGTAAATCATGTGTTGCTTGGACACATTAGGTATCCCAAGCACACATTGATCCCTGCACATTTGCTTTAGATTTCTTTCACCTATGTGACCTAACCTCTTGTGCCATATTTCTAACTCTGAAAGTGTTTGATCCTTGTAATTATACAAAGCAATGTTCTTGGTGTCTTCTAGCTCAAAAGTAAACAATCTACCTGATTTCTCTCCCTTGGCTATCCTTCTGAATCCATGTCTTGGGTCCTCCACATATGCT
This sequence comes from Ceratopteris richardii, assembly GCA_020310875.1. NCBI lineage: Eukaryota > Viridiplantae > Streptophyta > Polypodiopsida > Polypodiales > Pteridaceae > Ceratopteris > Ceratopteris richardii. The sequence continues at coordinate 43,575,673 of CM035417.1, read as the reverse complement.
CCATGTTGTGTGAATCTGACCTGCAAACCTTTCTCCACAATCTGGCCAACACTCATTAGATTCTTGGTGATGGTTGGTACATAGAGTACCCTGCTCAATAGGTTCTGGTTACCATCACATGTCTTTACATTTCCAATCTTAACAACAGAATGTTTAGTGTCATCACCTGTTTGTACCTGATGTTTGCCCTTGGGTTCTTCCAAATCAGAAAGCAGTGCCACATTGCCAGCTACATGGTTAGAACATCCTGAGTCAATATAAAATAAATGATCATCATTTGTACCTGCCTTGGAGGTCATATTCATGATCAATAAGGAATCATCTTGCTCCTCTGTGTAATTGTTGTAATCTCTTCTGTTTCTGAATCCACCTTGGTAGTTACCATTGTGGTTGTGGTTGTAATTGTTGTTGTATTGATTGTTGTATCCATTGTAGCTTTGATGTTGGTTGAATCTGCCTCTACCTTGAGAGTATCCACCTCTTGAGTAGCCTCTTCCTCTCTGATTCTTGTAGTTCTTGTAGCATTCATCTATGGTATGATTGGACAATCCACAAATGTTGCATGGTGATGAGTTGTAGGGTCTCCCCCTACCTGACTCACCTCCTCTGCCCCTTCCTCTTGATGATCTACCTCTCCCTGCATAATTAGCTTGGGTGGTAGAGCCTTCTTCATCCTGTTTCTTCCCTTTACCTTTATCCTTAACTTTCTTATCAGTATAGAGAGCAAAGGGGTTGTTACCTTTTGATTGATCTCCTGCCTTTGTAAACTTTGCTTCATGTGTAAATAGTTGGCCCATGAGTGTTGTGAGATCTGGGGTATGCATGTCCATATAGAGATCCATTGTAGTGGTGAAACTTTCCCACTTATCATCTGCCTTGAGTCCATTTGTTACTTGCCTGACTATTTGCTCCTCTTCAATCTCCTCTCCAATGCTTGCTAATTGGTCTGCCACATCTTTAATCTTTGTCACATACTCTGAGACTGATTGCTTGGGCTGCTTCCTAAGGGTTGTGAATTCAATCCACAGTTGATTCTTCCTGGCCCTTGTGTTGGAAGAAAAATAGTTTGACAAGGTTTCCCAAGTCTCTTGGGAAGTCTTACAATTCCTTACATGAGGTTAAAGAAAGTCAGATATAGAGTTAAGAAGGTAAGACCTTGCCAAAGCATCCTTTGCACACCATTGGTTGAGCCTCTCATGTTCATCCTTTGTGGGTAGTCCTCTAGTTTTGAATGAGGGCAATTCCTCATCTCCTGATATGTATCCAAATAAGCTCCTTCCTTGTAGATAGGTCTTCATCCTTAGAGACCAAGCTTGGTAGTTGTTCCTGTCCAATTTGTCAATGAATGAAGGAAATCCATCACCCATGTTTACCTTCTTTGCTCTGATACCACTGTTGGGAGTGATGGTTGGATGCACTCAAGAGATTGAGTTGGTGCTGCTATACCTGCTTCACACCAGCCCTCCTTGATTCCAGATATGCTTAGTACACACCTTGAGCTTCCAAATGATACCAAGAAAGCATATATGTACTTTGCAAATGATTTGTGTAGTGATCAAACCAAAACAGATAGTTTGGTTCCTTAACAAATCCAAAAAACTTGCTATTTTGGTAAGGATACCTGCTCAGTGTTATGCTCAGTGTGACCAGCACACTTGCAATTGAAACAATTCCTTTTGGGGGAATTAAAGTACCTTAATAAGCTACCATTTGCAAGTGGAATGAAAGGAAATGATAAACCACATCCAGAGAAATTGATTTAGCAAACTTAGGAGCACTCCCGACTTTTTAGGAGTTGTGCAGAAAAATACCAGTGACGACTTCGAGTGAGATTTCTCCGAGATGGCTGATCCTTTGGCCTTGAAATTTTGTAGGCATGTAGTATGCTCAGAGCTGGTTCCAATGTGCTTTGAATCACTTGCTTTGGTTCAGTAGATCCTGAGATATGCTCCTTTGAAGTTGACAGACTTGGAGAAGATGACTCAGAGAAAACCAGAGATAATGAATGTAAGTATTTGTATTATATCCTATGAATGTACATTCCCATTGGCATGATCAACATAGCACAATGGTACTCAGAGGTGTAGGCTATGATGTAGACCTTACACACTCAATGGATAGTACAGAACAGCCTTGGGATTGATGATGTACCCGCGACTTTTTCAATGTAGCTTTTATAGGAGTTGGATGGTGATTTGAATTTGAATTCAAATCTATCTCCTAGAATCTTTCACCTAAAAAGGTGATTGAGATATTCCTTCAATCTTTCAACAACTTTTTCCACGACTCTAATCAAGTAGGTATGATTACATGAGATGCCAAGTCATTCTAGACTTTTACAAAAGAGTAAAATGGTAAGAAACTTTTAAGCATAAGTTCCTATGGGTCTTCCCTTATGTAGAGTCTTCAAACCAATTGTCCTAGCCAAATGTGATGGCTTGAATTGCACCAACACTCCACCCCCGCATCCCTCCACCCCCACCCTCGCATCCCTCCACCCTCACCCCCGCATCCCTCTACCCCCCACCCCGCATCCCTCCACCCCCACCCCCGCATCCCTCCACCCCCTCCCTCAGCCCGCAGCCCCCCCCCCCCCCCTCACTCCCGCATCCCTCCACCCTCACCCCCGCATCCCTCCATCCCCACCCCCGCATCCCTCCACCCCCACCCCCGCATCCCTCCACCCCCTCCCTCAGCCCGCAGACCCCCCCCCCTTCCCTCAGCCCGCAGACCCTCCTCCCTCTCTCTCTCTCTCTCTCTCTCTCTCTCTCTCTCTCTCTCTCTCCCTCCCTCTCTCTCTCTCTCTCTCTCTCTCTCTCTCTCTCTCTCTCTCTCTCTCTCTCTCTCTCTCTCTCTCTCTCTCTCTCTCTCTCTCTCTCTCTCTCTCTCTCTCTCTCTCTCTCCCCCCCCCTCACTCCCGCATCCCTCCACCCTCACCCCCGCATCCCTCCACCCCCACCCCCGCATCCCTCCACCCCCACCCCCGCATCCCTCCACCCCCTCCCTCAGCCCGCAGCCCCCCCCCCCCCTCACTCCCGCATCCCTCCACCCTCACCCCCGTATCCCTCCACCCCCACCCCCGCATCCCTCCACCCCCACCCTCGCATCCCTCCACCCTCACCCCCGCATCCCTCCACCCCCCACCCCGCATCCCTCCACCCCCACCCCCGCATCCCTCCACCCCCTCCCTCAGCCCGCATCCCTCCACCCTCACCCCCGCATCCCTCCACCCCCCACCTCGCATCCCTCCACCCCCACCCCCGCATCCCTCCACCCCCACCCCCACATCCCTCCACCCCCACCCTCGCATCCCTCCACCCCCTCCCTCAGCCCGCAGACTCCCCCCCTTCCCTCAGCCCGCAGACCCTCCTCCCTCTCTCTCTCTCTCTCTCTCTCTCTCTCTCTCTCTCTCTCTCTCTCTCTCTCTCTCTCTCTCTCTCTCTCTCTCTCTCTCTCTCTCTCTCTCTCTCTCTCTCTCTCTCTCTCTCTCTCTCTCTCTCTCTCTCCCCCTCACTCCCGCATCCCTCCACCCTCACCCCCGTATCCCTCTACCCCCACCCCCGCATCCCTCCACCCCCACCCTCGCATCCCTCCACCCTCTACCCCGCATCGCTCCACCCCCCACCCCGCATCCCTCCACCCCCACCCCCGCATCCCTCCACCCCCTCCCTCAGCCCGCAGCCCCCCCCTCACTCCCGCATCCCTCCACCCTCACCCCCGCATCCCTCCACCCCCACCCCGGCATCCCTCCACCCCCACCCCCGCATCCCTCCACCCCCTCCCTCAGCCCGCAGACCCCCCCCCCCTTCCCTCAGCCCGCAGACCCTCCTCCCTCTCTCTCTCTCTCTCTCTCTCTCTCTCTCTCTCTCTCTCTCTCTCTCTCTCTCTCTCTCTCTCTCTCTCTCTCTCTCTCTCTCTCTCTCTCTCTCTCTCTCTCCCCCCCCCCCTCACTCCCGCATCCCTCGCGCAGCTCCCCTCCCCCTCTCTCCCGCCTAATTCCCCGCAGCCCCCCCTCCCCCCCGCGCAGCTCCCCTCTGCCCACCTCCGCTCTCTCCCCCCGCCACCCACTCCCTCTGCCCACCCCGCTCTCTCTCCCCGCCACCTTCCCCGCTGCCCCGCAAGCCCCCTCACCTGCGCCTGCCCCTCACACCCTCACACACGCATGCACTCATACACCTGCACATATGCACTCACACACATGCACCTACACACTCACCACATACATGCACACATGAGCACGATCACACATATATGCACACATGCGCACATTCGCATGTGCACACACTCATACATATACACACACATACATGAGCACGCACACTCTTACCTGCACACATATGCACAATCACATATATATACACTCCCATTCACACACACACCCACCCACACACACACACCCCCACACACACACACACCCACCCACACACACACCCCCACATACACACATGCGACACACACACATGCACCCACACATATACACAAGGAGGCTGAAAAGATTGCTAAGAATACCGAACCACAGAGATCTCCCGAAGAAGAGAAAGAAGCTGAATCCAAGTCATTTAATTTCTTTAGTAACTTGGTTGAAGAACATGGAGAGCTCCGTAATCTTTACATGGAGAAGTGCAATTTGGTGTCCTTTGAATGTTTGGTTTGTCGAAGTGATGATCCTGAAAAGAGCAAGACATTTCGGGAATATTGAACTAGTTATCTCTAGAAGATCGCTGCAAGGTTGGGTGCTCTGCTGAGTTGAGGTGGTAAGAGCCCTTGGAGGTGAAATAACAAAGGAGAACATACAGTGAATGCACAAAAGGCTTGAGTTGCAGAACCTTCCATCCAAGGGAATTCACAATGTCACACCCATTTAGAAATCAGTTTTCTGGTCCAAATTCGTGATTCTCTCCTAAATTATGGAAGCTCTTTAGTATGAAAAGGTAAAAGTAAATTGTTAAAAGTGAAAGTGGATAAACAAATGTTGCCGCCAACCATTCACGGCGACTACCTATTTTTGAGGATCTAATCCAAATCAAAGGAATATTTGATCTACCCCTTCAATTTTGGGTGATTAATTGGCGCGTGATTAGTGGACGTGAAGATCTGGCAAGGCTCTCTTGGCCTATTGGGGCCTATAGAAACAATGGATTTGTGCTCATTTGGGGTACATTTTTTGGAGTCTCATTGACGCGTGTATACGTGCAGAAGTTCTCTCTTGCACTTGGTATTTTCAAGCCTATTGTAGGAGCTACTCTGTAGTGTGGATACAGAGGGTAGACTTCTCAGTGGAGGGCTATGAGCACTATAGTGTAAGAGAGTGCCTTGGATTTTCTTTCTTTTCTGTGAGTCAGTATTGGTGTTAAGCTCTATTCTCTTGAGCAATTCCTTCACCATTTGTATTGATCTGTGTTTATCTGCATAGAGTGCCGCGAAGCTCTGAGCATTAGTTTTTTTGAGCATTTCCTTGACAAATCTTGTAATCATCTGAATCGAAGCAAGAAGTGTATGGTCTTCCTTGGTCAATTGTTCTTCATATTTTCTGAAGTATGTGCCACTCTGTGCAATCCTCGTTATCTACCTGCTCACAGAAATGTTAAAGGGTATACTTCCCTAAAGAGAACCCCCCTTGAGTAGGCGATGTACTGGATGTGTTAATCTTTAATCTCTACTTTTGTTAAAAGTGGATACCCCAGTACCTCCTCTACAGTTTGGCACGCACGGTGGGACCTTTGCATTTCTGTGAGGGGTATTTTTGCCCTATTACATTTGCAAGTAGGTACATGACCCATACACGGGCAGATAAGGAGTCTCTTCGTGTTCGGAGGAGCCTTAACAAGTTAGCCATAACCACGACTAGTGAGTCTACCTCCCCTCTGCCCTCCCTAAATTTATCAATTGATTTGGGTGCGACACCATTGTCGAAAGAGGGGTATAGGAGAACTCTAGACTTCTCCTCAGATACGTCCAAACAAACACCAGTACAAATGGAGGATCTCTCTCATTTACTCTCCAGATTAAATATGAAATTGCCTACCTTCAAGGGACAAGCCTATGAGGATGCTGATGATCATGTGAGAAGATTCATCTCTTTATGCCGTGGACGAGGTTTGCAAAATAGAGAGGATGCAATGCTGGCAGTCTTTCCATCCACATTGGAGGGTCTTGCAGATAAATGGTATAGTCAATATGCAGATGGCCATTTCACTACATGGGAGGCTTTGAAGGCGGGGTTCTCACAGACATTTCGACCAAGTGATTCCTCGGAAAGAGCTCTAGATCAGCTAGAGAATTTGAAGCTAAGACCAGGTGAATCCTTTCATGAACTTCACACTAGAACAAAAGCACTTGTTGCACGTCTGCCACATGCTCCAGGTGACTTTTTGGTTAAAAAGTGGATCGAAAAGGCTCTGCCTAGGTCATCTCAGCAGAAGCTTCGTGAATCTCTTAGATTGGATGCAACCCTCAATGATTTTGTTGCAGCGGCATCACGCATTAAAGAAGCAAGGCAACATTTTGAAGGGGATACACAACAAAAGTATGCTGCAGATCTGGATCCTATTGAGCAGCTAAGGAGGGAACTGGAAGCATTGAAGATGCAACAAAATCAACAAGAAGAGAAGGTCTTGCCACCACTGCGTCGCACTGATGATGAAGTAGCTCAACTTCGTCGAGAGTTAGAAGATTTGAGGACTACTCAGGATATAAGGAGACAGATTTGGTGTACAATCTGTAACAACAATGGACATTCCAATGCTAATTGCCCTATTAAGGTAAGCTGTCAATTTTGTGGAAAAGATGGTCATGAAGCCAGGGATTGCTACTACCTCAAAGGTACACAGCAGAGAGGTAACCCTCAAAATTTGGAATCATATTATGCTAGTACTTCAAATACATCTAATAGAGAGGAGAATCGGCCTGCAAAGCCTAGATATAATAGACTTTTGATGTGCTATCGTTGTGGTGAGTACAGCCACATGCAAAATAGGTGTTCCCTCCCAGAAGATGCACCTCCTTGTCAACATTGTCCAGAGGCCAAGGATCATTATACCAAAGATTGCCCAAGAGGTCGTCCTGCTCCAATTCATATGATTGCAGTCTCTCCACATGAAGAAGGAAAAACCACTCAGACTTATGCTGTTTCATCCTCTGTAATGCCCATGATGACTAGAGCTAGGCAAGCAGCTGCAACCCTGAGAAATGAACAACAAGGATTTCAGGATAAAGAGGAAGAAAAGGAGTCTGGATGGAAGGACCAAGCACAAATTGAAGGAGCTTATAATAAGATGACTACTTCTTTAAAGGGCCAACCAACAAGTCTGCAAGAAAACACTCAGGAGGTAAACATTGAACAGATCTTGAAAGGTATTCATCACAAGGTTAGTCTATATGAACTCATAAGGATGGATTCAAAAATAAGAAGTGACTTACTGAAGATTATACACTCTGCTCACTTGGTCCAATCACCTAGTATAGATGGTTTCATGGTTGATTTTCCCCCTACACCCTTAGCAGACTACCAAAGCTCAAGATTATCTGTTTGTATAAAGGATGAAACTCTCACAGGTGTGATCATAGATGGAGGCTCTGGTATCAATTTGATGCCAGATTTCACAATGAAGAAACTGAATTTGAACCCCACCAAAATGGCACCATTTACAGTTACACTAGCAGATAAACATCGGGTTGCGCCTCTTGGCATTATTGAAAAGGTACGGATGATAGTACAGGGTTGCCACTTTGTGTTGGATTTTGTTGTTATTGCACTTCCACAGGAGACTTCTTACCCTTTACTCCTGGGAAGACCTTGGCTGAGACAAGCAAAAGCTTTGCAAGATTGGGGGAAAAACAAACTATGGATTTCAACAAGCACCAATAGCCAACTACAATTACATTTGGAAGAGGGATTCGACTCAGGAAAAACCACTGGATATACTATGGATACTCAGGTAATGCCCTCTATACCCCTAGAAGATGATACATTGTTAAATTGGATGGGAAGTGCAGAGTGTTGCACAGTGGAGATCAATGAAATTGAGGGAGAAGTTGCAGATAAGGAAATTACAGAAAAAGGCAATGAAGACCACAAGGTGTTGGAGAATGAGCAATTGAAGGAAAATACAAGCTTTGAGGAGGCAACCAATATAAAAGTATCAGAGAGGGAAGATTATGAACCTAAGAGTAGAGAAGATCTTCCTTTTGCAGATATACCTCAAGGATGGATGAAAGAACATGTTGCAGAATATAAATTAAAATCCACTCCTGCATATAGTGGAGATGATTTCTCAAGTAAGACCAGTCCTGAAACATTGGTTCAAGAAGTAAATTTAGGGGATGAAGAGAACCCTCAAATGGTCCATTTGGCATCCTGGTTGTGGCATTATCCTCCCTTGCTACAGAAGGTAACTTCTTTGCTTTTTACTTATAAAAGTGTCTTCGCATGGTCCTACAAAGATCTAACAGGGATACCAGAAGAGCTTGGGTTACATCGGATACCCTTAGTTGAGGGAGCTGCGCCTGTAAGAAGTAGGCCATATCGACTCAATCCGAAGTATGCAGAGGCGGTAAAAGCAGAGATTACAAAACTAGAAGAAGCGGGTATAATTGTTCCAGTAGAACATTCCAGGTGGCTTTCTTCTATGGTTATTGTGCCCAAGAAAAATAGTGGAAAAATAAGAGTATGTGTTGATTTTCGTGCTTTGAATAAAGTGACTATTCAAGACGGATTTCCTCAGCCCTTCACAGAGCAGGTGCTTGAGGAAGTAGCTGGTCACACTTTGTATAGTTTCTTGGATGGTTTTAGTGGCTACAACCAGATAGTAATTCACCCTGAGGATAGGGACAAAACAGCCTTTGTTACTCCCTGGGGCACTTATGTCTATACTCGTATGGCTTTTGGTTTGAAGAATGCGCCAGCTTCATTTAATAGAACGATGTATCTGATATTGGGCAAATGGTTAACAACCTTTCTCCGCATATTTATGGATGACTTTTCAGTATTCTCAGGTACAGATAGAAGGGCGGCAGTTCAAGATTTCCATGATCATTTGGAAAATCTAAAAGAAATTTTTGAACAATGTCTCAAAACGGGTTTGAAATTGAATCTTGATAAATGTCACTTTTTGGTCACTAAGGGTACTCTTCTTGGTCACATAGTATCTGCTGAAGGCATAACTGTTGACCCTGCAAAGGTTACAGCTATTCTTTCCATGCCAATTCCACAAAGCTCAAAGGAAGTGCAAAGTCTCTTGGGCCATGCAGGGTATCACAGAAGATTCATTAGGATGTATTCGGAAATTGCTAAGCCCTTATCAAGGCTTACCAGCAAAAAGATCCCTTTCTCATGGAGTGCTGAAGCTGACAAAGCATTTTGTGAACTAAAGTTGAGGCTATGTACTGCTCCACTTTTAAGTGTTCCTAATTGGTCATTGGAATTTCATGTGCATACAGATGCTAGTCTTCATGCTGTTGGTGCAGTTCTAGCTCAACCATCATCTCACAAAGTGGATAGACCTATCTCTTATGCAAGCAGACTACTCAACCAAGCTGAAAGAAATTACACTACAACGGAAAGAGAAGGTTTGGCTATCGTATTTTCCCTTCAGAAGTTCCGACATTATCTCCTTGGTGTACATTTCATTGTTATTTCTGATCATCAGCCCTTGAAGTATTTGATAAACAAGCCTAGAGTAGCTGGAAGGATCTGGAGATGATTACTCCTATTTCAAGAATTTAATTTTGATATTCATATTAAGCCAGGAAAAGAGCACTACATGGCAGATCAAGTGTCCAGGACGGCAATGAGCGAAAAGGCAACAGGCATTAATGATGAATTGGTGGATAGCAATCTTTTTTTAGTAGCAATTCGGACTGGTTGGTATGATGAAATTCTCCATGTTCTTACTACTGGAAAGATGCCAGAACATTTGACACCTGTAGAAAAGAGAAGATTGCTCTTGAAAACCAAAGCATATTCTCTTATAAATGGAAATTTATATAAATACTGTCAGGATGATATATTGAGAAGGTGTGTCTATCCAGAGGAGGTAAATCTTCTGCTAGAGGCTGCACACAATGAAGGACATCTAAAGGGGGAAGAATTGGCTCATAGAATCATCCACAAAGGTTTATGGTGGCCTCATATTTTCAAGGATGCAATCAAGTTTTCTAAAGAATGCCACATTTGCCAGAGGTGTGCTCCCGCGCCAACCAGATTCAATTTCCAACCATTGGTCATATCTACAGGATGGCTCCCATTTGAACGATGGGGTCTTGATTTCATAGGACCAATTAGTCCAACTGGTCAACCTGGAGGAAACAACTATATTTTGATGGCCACATGCTATGCCACTAAATGGATAGAGGCTAAAGCTACTGTGGACATCACGGCTTTAACAGTAGCTAAATTTATGTATAAACGTATTTTCTCAAGATTTGGTTGCCCACTGGAAATTACTAGTGATAGGGGCACACATTTTGTAAATCAATTGCTCCAGTTTATATTTGACAGGTACAAAATCTTCCATAAAAAATCTTGTGCCTATTACCCAAGGGCAAATGGCCAAGCAGAGAGTTCCAATAAGATTTTGATTGGACTACTTTGCAAATTATCTTTTGATCATCAAAGCTCTTGGCCACTAGCACTAATTGGTGCAATTTGGGCTTTCAGAACCACGAAGAGGGGAACCACAGGCGAGACTCCATTTCGCTTAGTTTATGGGAAAGAGGCATTGGCACCATTTGAGTTTATCATCAGAAAAGAAATAGGAATCAAAACCATTGGAATTGAACCCCCCATTCAGAGATTGGTGGCATTAGAAGAATACAGAGAAGGAGCAATGCAAAAACTTCAGGTAACACAAGAAGAGCGCAAAAGACTGCATGACAGGTATCTGAGGTCCAATGAAGTACAGGAAGGATCCATGGTTTTAGTGCACCAGGTCCCAGCAATTCCAAGCAAACTGGCACCCAAATGGATAGGACCTTACACGGTAATAAAGGTACTGCCACATGGCGCAGTGCACTTGGAAGATCTGCAAGGTAAAAGGATTCCCCTGGTTAACATCTCAAGGGTGAAAAAGTATCTGAACTAGGTCAAAATGGAAGCATTCCACCCCTTGTACATACCATGTTTCTTTTCAGTAATTGCAGAATAACTAGATCTCATTGAAACGAGTAAAATAAGGGAGAAATTGCACCAGGGAGGGTGCAAAAGCTTGATGTGGGGGTCTGTAGTACCCCTTCTCTTTTCCCTTTCTCTCTTTGTGGCATGTGAGCAGGGGGCAGAACCCACGGGCACTCTGAGCATGAAATCCGAAGAAGATAGAAGAGAAAGAGATTGAGAGGAGAGTTCTCAGATGCCTTGGGCTATAGCTTCAGGGAGTGTCTGTTCCATTTCTTGGACATATTTGTGTCTGGGCAGTTGATGCTTTCAGTATTCCGGGCAGATTATTGCTTTTTGCTTTCATTTAAGCTGATTAGTTTTATCTCTCTCTCCCTTCCACTTATCTCCACCCCCGCCCCCTCCATTTCGCTCCACCCCCGCATCCCTCCACCCTCACCCCGCATCCCTCCACCCCCACCCCCGCATCCCTCCACCCCCACCCTCGCATCCCTCCACCCTTACCCCCGCATCCCTCCACCCCCCACTCCCGCATCCCTCCACCCTCACCCCCGCATCCCTCCACCCCCACCCCGCATCCCTCCACCCCCACCCTCGCATCCCTCCACCCTCACCCCCGCATCCCTCCACCCCCCACCCCGCATCCCTCCACCCCCACCCCCGCATCCCTCCACCCCCCACCCCGCATCCCTCCACCCCCACCCCCGCATCCCTCCACCCCCTCCCTCAGCCCGCAGCCCCCCCCCCTCACTTCCGCATCCCTCCACCCTCACCCCCGCATCCCTCCACCCCCACCCCCGCATCCCTCCACCCCCACCCTCGCATCCCTCCACCCCCTCCCTCAGCCCGCAGACCCCCCCCCCCCTTCCCTCACCCCGCAGACCCTCCTCCCTCTCTCTCTCTCTCTCTCTCTCTCTCTCTCTCTCTCTCTCTCTCTCTCTCTCTCTCTCTCTCTCTCTCTCTCTCTCTCTCTCTCTCTCTCCCCCCCCCTCACTCCCGCATCCCTCCACCCTCACCCCCGCATCGCTCCACCCCCACCCCCGCATCCCTCCACCCCCACCCTCGCATCCCTCCACCCCCACCCCCGCATCCCTCCACCCCCACCCTCGCATCCCTCCACCCTCACCCCCGCATCCATCCACCCCCCACCCCGCATCCCTCCACCCCCACCCCCGCATCCCTCCACCCCCTCCCTCAGCCCGCAGCCCCCCCCCCCTCACTCCCGCATCCCTCCACCCTCACCCCCGCATCCCTCCACCCCCACCCCCGCATCCCTCCACCCCCACCCTCACATCCCTCCACGCCCTCCCTCAGCCTGCAGACCCCCCCCCCTTCCCTCAACCCGCAGACCCTCCTCCCTCTCTCTCTCTCTCTCTCTCTCTCTCTCTCTCTCTCTCTCTCTCTCTCTCTCTCTCTCTCTCTCTCTCTCTCTCTCTCTCTCTCTCTCTCTCCCCCCCCCCTCACTCTCGCATCCCTCCACCCTCACTCCCGCATCCCTCCACCCCCACCCCCGCATCCCTCCACCCCCACCCTCGCATCCCTCCACCCTCACCCCCGCATCCCACCACCCCCCACCCCGCATCCCTCCACCCCCACCCCCGCATCCCTCCACCCCCTCCCTCAGCCCGCAGCCCCCCCCCTCACTCCCGCATCCCTCCACCCTCACCCCCGCATCCCTCCACCCCCACCCCCGCATCCCTCCACCCCCACCCTCGCATCCCTCCACCCTCACCCCCGCATCCCTCCACCCTCTCCCTCAGCCCGCAGACCCCCCCCCCTTCCCTCAGCCCGCAGACCCTCCTCCCTCCCTCTCTCTCTCTCTCTCTCTCTCTCTCTCTCTCTCTCTCTCTCTCTCTCTCTCTCTCTCTCTCTCTCTCTCTCTCTCTCTCTCTCTCTCTCTCTCTCTCTCTCTCTCTCTCTCTCTCTCTCTCTCTCTCTCTCTCTCTCTCTCCCCCCCTCACTCCCGCATCCCTCCACCCTCACCCTCGCATCCCTCCACCCCCACCCCCGCATCCCTCCACCCCCACCCCTGCATCCCTCCACCCCCTCCCTCAGCCCGCACTCCCCCCCCCCTCACTCCCGCATCCCTCCACCCTCACCCCCGCATCCCTCCACCCCCACCCCCGCATCCCTCCACCCCCACCCCCACCCTCGCATCCCTCCACCCTCACCCCCGCATCCCTCCACCCCCCACCCCGCATCCCTCCACCCCCACCCCCGCATCCCTCCACCCCCTCCCTCAGCCCGCATCCCTCCACCCTCACCCCCGCATCCCTCCACCCCCCACCCCGCATCCCTCCACCCCCACCCCCGCATCCCTCCACCCCCACCCCCGCATCCCTCCACCCCCACCCTCGCATCCCTCCACCCCCTCCCTCAGCCCGCAGACCCCCCCCCCCCTTCCCTCAGCCCGCAGACCCTCCTCCCTCTCTCTCTCTCTCTCTCTCTCTCTCTCTCTCTCTCTCTCTCTCTCTCTCTCTCTCTCTCTCTCTCTCTCTCTCTCTCTCTCTCTCTCTCTCTCTCTCTCCCCCCCTCACTCCCGCATCCCTCCACCCTCACCCCCGCATCCCTCCACCCCCACCACCGCATCCCTCCACCCCCACCCTCGCATCCCTCCACCCTCACCCCCGCATCCCTCCACCCCCCACCCCGCATCCCTCCACCCCCACCCCCGCATCCCTCCACCCCATCCCTCAGCCCGCAGCCCCCCCCCTCACTCCCGCATCCCTCCACCCTCACCCCCGCATCCCTCCACCCCCACCCCCGCATCTCTCCACCCCCACCCCCGCATCCCTCCACCCCCTCCCTCAGCCCGCAGACCCCCCCCCCTTCCCTCAGCCCGGAGACCCTCCTCCCTCTCTCTCTCTCTCTCTCTCTCTCTCTCTTCTCTCTCTCTCTCTCTCTCTCTCTCTCTCTCTCTCTCTCTCTCTCTCTCTCTCTCTCTCTCTCTCTCTCTCTCTCTCTCTCTCTCTCTCTCTCTCTCTCTCTCTCTCTCTCTCTCTCTCTCTCTCTCTCTCTCCCCCCCTCACTCCCGCATCCCTCGCGCAGCTCCCCTCCCCCTCTCTCCCGCCTAATTCCCCGCAGCCCCCCCCGCGCAGCTCCCCTCTGCCCACCTCCGCTCTCTCCCCCCGCCACCCACTCCCTCTGCCCACTCCGCTCTCTCTCCTCGCCACCTTCCCCGCTGCCCCGCAAGCCCCCTCACCTACGCCTGCCCCTCACACCCTCACACACGCATGCACTCACACACATGCACATATGCACTCACACACATGCACCTACACACTCCCCACATACATGCACACATGAGCACGATCACACATATATGCACACATGCGCACATTCGCATGCACACACACTCATACATATACACACACATACATGAGCACGCACACTCTTACCTGCACACATATGCACAATCACATATATATACACTCCCATTCACACACACACCCACACACACACACCCCCACACACACACACCCACCCACACACACACCCCCACATACACACATGCGACACACACACACATGCACCCACACATATACACAAGGAGGCTGAAAAGATTGCTAAGAATACCGAACCACAAAGATCTCCCGAAGAAGAGAAAGAAGCTGAATCCAAGTCATTTAATTTCTTTAGTAACTTGGTTGAAGAAGATGCAGAGCTCCGTAATCTTTACATGGAGAAGTGCAATTTGGTGTCCTTTGAATGTTTGGTTTGTCGAAGTAATGACCCTGAAAAGAGCAAGACATTTCGGGAATATTGAACCAGTTATCTCTAGAAGATCGCTGCAAGGTTGGGTGCTGTGCTGAGCTGAGGTGGTAAGAGCCCTTGGAGGTGAAATAACAAAGGAGAACATACAGTGAATGCACAAAAGGCTTGAGTTGCAGAACCTTCCATCCAAGGGAATTCACAATGTCACACCCATTTAGAAATCAGTTTTCTGGTCCAAATTCGTGATCCTCTCCTATATTATGGAAGCTCTTTAGTATGAAAAGGTAAAAGTAAATTGTTAAAAGTGAAAGTGGATAAACAAATGTTGCCGCCAACCATTCACGGCGACTACCTATTTTTGAGGATCTAATCCAAATCAAAGGAATATTTGATCTACCCCTTCAATTTTGGGTGATTAATCGGCGCGTGATTAGTGGACGTGAAGATCTGGCAAGGCTCTCTTGGCCTATTGGGGCCTATAGAAACAATGGATTTGTGCTCATTTGGGGTACATTTTTTGGAGTTACATTGACGCGTGTATACCTGCAGAAGTTCTCTCTTGCACTTGGTGGTTTCAAGCCTATTGTAGGAGCTACTCTGTAGTGTGGATACAGAGGGTAGACTTCTCAGTGGAGGGCTATGAGCACTATAGTGTAAGAGAGTGCCTTGGATTTTCTTTCTTTTCTGTGAGTCAGTATTGGTGTTAAGCTCTATTCTCTTGAGCAATTCCTTCACCATTTGTATTGATCTGTGTTTATCTGCATAGAGTGCCTCGAAGCTCTGAGCATTAGTTTTTTTGAGCATTTCCTTGACAAATCTTGTAATCATCTGAATCGAATCAAGAAGTGTACGGTCTTCCTTGGTCAATTTTGTTCATATTTTCTGAAGTATGTGCCACTCTATGCAATCCTTGTTATCTACCTGCTCACAAAAATGTTAAAGGGTATACTTCCCTAAAGAGAACCCCCCTTGAGTAGGTGACGTACTGGATGTGTTAATCTTTAATTTCTACTTTTGTTAAAAGTGGATACCCCAGTACCTCCTCTACAATGTGTATGCATGTATATATGCATATGTGTGTGTATGCATGTGTATATGTGTGTATGCATCATTATGTGTGTATGTGTCTATGTGTGTATGTTTGTGTGTGTGTATATGTGTGTGTGTATGTGTATGTGTTTCAATAACTATCATGGTCTTATAAAATGGTAACATTCAAAGTGTGAAAGAGTGAAGATGTCTCTGAATGTGCAGTGCTACCCTTGCTGGATCAGTTTTCCTCTTTATTGTGTTCGAAGAAATGGCAAGAATGGATTTGTGATCTACGCCTTTCAAAGATGTGCTGGAGCATCTTAGAAGGGTCTCCCAAAAAATGAGAAGGGAAAACAAATCATGATGATCAAACTTCCGAGAGTTTTCTTTGTTTTGTCTTACCTCAAAAACCAATTATGTTTTAACAACATTACATTAAAATCAAAACTATAAGAAGAGATGATAATTGTCAAAGATTACCTTTAGCAATTCAATGGCATTACTCTTTGTTGGTACAAACTGGAAAAATGCATAACTCTAAGCTAGTTCAATCAATGATGTCACGGCCAGTACACCAAGAGGCTGTGAACCAAGGCCAAGACTCTACAGATCCTTTGATTTCCCGTCTATCTCTTCGATGTTCTCCAAAAGTTCATAATTGAATTGTATTACATGATTGTCTGTTCGTGTCCAAAGAGAACCATCATATGCTAAATACACTTCCCTTAACCCTTACATATATTTTCGAAAAAGTTATTCAGGCTCCTCAGCTCCATACCCTTTTCTAGGTTTTCGAGAAGACACTAAATGATAAAGGAATTCTTTGGAGGTTAAGCCATCTAAAAAGCAAGAATGAATTATTGCCAAACCATCATGAAAGTCAGAAATGAACAACTCCTCTCTGTTTACAGACTGTAAACCTAAGCATGTACACTGTTGTATCAAGTTTGACAATGATCCTTTGCTTCCAGCCCTTATCATTTCCATCATGGAATCGGATGGACAACTATGCCTCTCAACAACGGTTGGTATTTCCCCAAGAACACGTTGAAATTCACAAATTGCTGATCTTCTAGCACTGATTTCTTCAAACTAAGCTAAGAAACTTTTTGTGGTAACCAAAGACAAGGATATCACTATGACATGGATTGATAAAAGTTCTTGGAATGATTTTCTCTTTTCCTGACAAGACTAATTGGATCTGCCTTCCCAAAGTGAGAACTTTTTGAGAAGACAATCTGCCATCATCTACATCAATATGAACTTCTTCGAGAAGTTTTTTATATGTTCTGATTTCATCTGTTAAGTACATGTCTTTCAAGCCAACAGTGAACCCTGTTTGGAAAATCCATTCATGCTGAACATTTTGAAGGCATATTAGGAACTGAAGAGCAGTTTCAGTGCCTTTTTGATAGCAAAGACTTGGGACAATTCCCGTATGGCAATCTCTTAACCATTTATTGCCAACATGACAGTGCATTATCTCGTTGTCATGCACAACTACACTGCCTAAATATGTGTACTCTTTACCAGGGGAAAGGTCATATTTAAGACTTGTATCCCTGTGTGAATGCATGTGTATGTGTGTGAATGCATCATTATGCGTGTATGTGTGTATGCATTTGTATGTGTGTATGCATCTGTATGTGTGTATGCATGTGTATGTGTGTGAATGCATCTTTATGTGTGTATTGTTCTATGTGTGTATGTGTGTGAATGCATCTTTATGTGTGTATTGTTCTATGTGTGTATGTGTGTGTGTATATGTGTGTGTATGTGTGTGCGCATCTATGTGTATGTGTGTGTGTCTATGAGTGTGTATCTGTTTATGTGTGTGTATGTGTCTATGTGTGTGTATGTGTCTATGTGTTTATGTGTATGCATGTATGTATGCATATGTGTGTGTATGTGTGTGTATGTGTGTGTATGCATTATGTATGCATATGTGTGTGTATGCATTATGTATGTGTATGTATGCATGTCCATTATGTATGCATGTGCATTATGTATGCATGTGCATTGTGTATGCATATGCATTATGTATGTGTATGTATGCATGTGCATTATGTATGCATATGTGTGTATGCATGTAAGTATGTATGTATGTATGCATATGCATATACATTATGTATGCATATGTATGCATGTATGTGTATGTGTGTGCATGTCTCTCTATGTGTGTGTATGCATATATGTGTGTGTATGTGTGTATGTGTGTGTGTGTATGTGTGTGTGTATATGTGTGTGTGTATGTGTGTGTATGTGTGTATGTGTGCGTATGTGTATGTGTATATGTGTGTGCATGTGTATGCATTATGTATGTGTACGTCTGCATGTGCAGTATGTATGCATATGTGTGTGTGCATGTATATGTGTGTGTATGCATGTACATGTGTGTGTATGGAACATTATGTGTGTATGTGTGTATATGTGTGTGTATTTGTGTGTGTATGTGTATGAGTGTCTATGTGTATGTGTGTGTGTGTGCGCATACCTGGTCTTTCTCTTTGCGTCTCTCTCTCTCTCTCTCTCTCTCTCTCTCTCTCTCTCTCTCTCTCTCTCTCTCTCTCTCTCTCTCTCTCTCTCTCTCTCTCTCTCTCTCTCTCTCTCTCTCTCTCTCTCTCTCTCTCTCTCTCTCGTTGTGTTGCTCTCGTACAGATCTCGGCGCAAACGTGCCGGGAGAATTCCAATTTTTTTTTAACATTCTAGAGTGGCCCTTATGCGATGCTCTGGAAAGGACGATGCATATGCGTCCCTATCCAGTTTGCCCACGCCACCAATATTCGCTAGGCAACAATGCTACTTGCGACGCAGAGATTCATCGTCTCCTAAGCAATGCAGGCATCGCTTATGCGACTTATTTGCTTCAAAAAAAAAATCGAAAACATCACCGTCGCTTATGCGATGCTAGCGTCGCATAAGCAACAGTACTCGTTTTTTTTTTTCAATATGGGGGTGTCACTACGCCGCCCTATTTCTTGTAGTGTGATATGCATATTTTGGACGCCATTTAGACTTATGTGATGCCATTGGTTCATACTTAAACTTATTAAGAGGAAAATCATCTAAGCCAAAATGGCAAAGAGAAGAGTGGCGAGAAGAGTGAGAACTACTAGAGTGCTCACACCCTTATTGAGTCTTGCCCTTATAGTGAGTTCGTGGTGGTGTTGAATAAGGGGATTGCTTATAATGCGCCTGATGGTATGAGGTCATGGATAGCACATTATTTGTTGAAGATGAGGGTAATGGAGGTGTAACAAAGTTTGAAGGCGTAGCATGAGAAGATGATGAAGGTGCGAATAGAGAGCGTTGTATTAAGGTGCGAATAGAGAGCGTTGTATGCAAAGCCACTCCTTGTGAACTTAATGGAATTAAGGTGCGAATAGAGAGCGTTGTATTAATGATTAATGTAGAAACAAAAGAATGGAACGACGGAGGTAAAATTCAGAGCAACATAACCATTTGTACATTTGTCAAAAGATTCAATCCTACAAATATAAGATCATCCAGCGAAAGATTCCATGTCTGTATAAAGTTATCAATCGCATCATTTTCACCGATAGTTGTCCCCAACAACTGCTTCAGGCAATGGACTTGTTGCACGAAAAAGTTTGCTTTGTACGTTTGTTCAAGATGCTTCCATATCTGACACGCACTCGTCAGCAGCCGCACGGTTTACTTCAGAGGATCAGTCATGTGGAGATGAAGTTCCAAGTGGGTGTTAAGATCCCTCTCATCCCAATTTTTTATTGTGTTGGCCTGGGCAACATCATCGCGATCCAGTCATGCCTCTGTACCATCTACGATAGAGAGCAAGCCTTGTTTCTAGACGATCATTCTCATAGTCATTTTCGAAGGTTGAAAATTACTGCCATTGAGCTTGTCAAGCTTGTATGTTCGCATAGGAGTCGCTTGTGCCATGCTGATCAAGCAAGGACAGCGATGAAAGCATAGTTCGATTGTGGCTTAGATGCTGAGACTACACGAAAGCATGCACAAAACTGATAACCTCACAGGCCCAAAGGATTAGATACGCTGGAATATCAAGAATAGCACACAGATCATTGATTAATCAGGAGGTTATAGTTATAACGTGGGGGCCTGGTTGTAACCGATGCATATTCATTCGAATCGGTGCACTTATTGGCCTTGCTGGCAATGGTGCGTACTTGAGGTACATGTGGTAGTTCGACATCCCCTGCCCTTGCCATGCCTTGCACAAATATTTGAACATGTGTAAATACAATTTATTTTTGCATTTTGTTTTTCACAATTATAATGCTTAGTGTTCAATGTTATGTCGCGAACTTTCAAGATTTTATGTATTCAGATAAAGAGACCGCACATCAATGCATTTCTGAACGTTCCACCTTATGTGTGAATAAGTGGGTGCCGACATTGTCTACTTTTGATTATTTCTGGCTGAAATTTTGAATGCATTTCTGAATGTTCCATCCTATCTGTGAATAAGTGAATGTTTCATCTTATCTGAATGTTCCATCTTATCTGTGAATAAGTGGGTGGTGGCACTCTGTACTTTTGCATATTTTCAGTTGGAATTTAGTGATTTTTTATCTACGTCTGCATGTCTTATCTGAAACCATGCTAATTTCTAGCGCATATGCATGAATGTCCCAATCAAAGCCTAAAGTTGATGGGTAGAATAACCTAGCATACGACAGGTATAATAAATATTTGGCCCTTCACATGATAGGTTTCCTTTAAGAAATCTTTCTCAAACGAAAGGTATTTTTCGAGTGATGATAACTTCTCATAAATTTTCCACATCATGGATGTCTTTCAACACGAAAAGGTCAATATGTCATTCATGGAAATCAACGGCAACATGGTATATATATCTAATATAACTTAGGTTGTGTGGGTCCCAATCTAAGGACATTTTTCTATTCATATAGGTTTCCATCTGAGATAATTCGGCAAAACACATTTGAGCTGATTTGAGAAAATACTAAAATCTTGTACACTTTTTTACGGGTAGAATCAAACATATACTAAAATCTGGTTGTATATGTACATGGAAATACCTGAGAATAGAAAATATGTGTTCCAGAATCCAAGATTATATATGATTGTACTTCAAGTATATAGAGTATCAGACTAAAATTACATGTTCAGCATCAACAATTGCTACCATTACAATATAAAGACTCTCTCTCTCTCTACGCCTCTGTCTAAAAAACAGGTTTATTGATTTACATGCAAAAACATCCTTACAAATATAGACAAATATACTATACGCAAACACATAAATCTATAAATCAATGGACAATACTTGTAAATAAATTGTGTATAATAGTTATGCACTCTCTTTTAGTGCTACGCCGTCAGAAACTCTAATATACCTATCTTATGAAGGATCATCAAGTAACATAGGACTTGATGATACAGGGAAAGGTAAAAATAACAAACTTGATTTCTTTCCAGTCCAAGAAACGTTATACTAATATTCCTTCTTCTCAAAATTTAAAAGACTCTCATAACAAGGGCGAAGATAAAAGCTATGAAAGAAATCTTAATGATTGAGAAAAGATCTCATATGATGGGAAACTTTGAAAGAAAATGTGTTTCATCATTCTATCGTATAATCTATGATCGTTTTTGCACCCTTTATCAAGAAAAGCAGAAAAAAGTAACTAAGCAAATGTAAATTTGCATCGTTTATGAAGAAAAACAAACAAAGGAAATAGCAGATATGAAAATTTGCATCGTTTATGAAGAAAAACAAACAAAGGAAATAGTAGATATGAGAGTACAATAGACTCGAAGTTGAAATTTGGCATACTTCCATAGCGCAAGAGCTGAATCCCAGTGTTGGAAACTGTTAACAATAAGCCCTGGAAACTCTGTAGCATTGCACAAGGAAGGAGGGCATAGAAGTAGAGAAATGACTTTAGTCGCGTATACTAGCCTCATCGAACTCTAGATCCGTTTCATATCTTGAGACCGGTAGGTCTCCTTACTGGTCTCATAACAAATGCAATAAAACCGGATTCCAGGGTTTTTCATGTCACCCCATGGAAGGCAGCAAATCAAAAAACAAATAAGAAATAAAAATAAAAACTAGCATAAGTCACTTGAATTCTAAGTATCTGCTGTTTTAATGTGCAAAGAATGGACACTTTACGTATGGATTTCAAGCTTCTTACATCGAACAGGTGATTGTGCCTAAGTTTGTAGTACTGTAGGGGCTATGGCGATTGAGCATGAGGGTCTCTCACATCCTGCATCTGTGCCAACAATGGTTGCATGCTCTATTAACATTGTTGTTGTTTTATACTCTCCGATTCCATGACCGTGATAGAGTTGTTGCCTGACGTGCAAGGGAATAAGAACTGGAAAACATACGACAAACGTTTGAAAATTAATCGCATACCCAAAGATTGTGCAGGGCCACAGCTTCCGCGTGTCAGCAGTTCGATTACGTGAGGATCAAGGTCAACGACGTATTCAAGTAGTATGCAAGCACATACGTGCTGCCCAAAACTTGCAATCGTCTCGATCTTGGCTATCAATTCTAGAATAATGCTACGGCTGTGTCAAGAACTGTTGAATACACAGAGAACAACGTACGCACCCCAAGAACAAGAATGTAGAGACGCACGAGATCGTTGAAAACTGTTATGAGTCAGTTATTACATTCGTACGTGAGATACAATTATATAAATGGTAGGGGTGGTTACAAGAACATGTGTATGCATCTAGGGAAGTGTGCATGGATCGATGATGTGTCACGATGATGGGGATTATTCATCCAACTTGCCCCCGTAAGACCCATCATCTTTACAGAGGCGACATGAAGCTTGTGATGATTAGAAAAACTATGAATCGAAATCCTATGGATGCGAGAAAGCATAAAAGCATTACAAAAGTTTTGCCATGATAATTTAAGTTAAGGAGGGTTGGTGATATGGTATTGTTCTTCAGCTTGGTTGCACAGGAGTGGCATCATCAGGTTGCTGGAGAAGTCTGATTGATTCAGCTTTGAAATATGTTCCAGAATTGCTTTGCGAACCTTGAAATGATAGGTCTGATTCCCCCCCTCAAGGTGCGAAAAGCAGGAGGTAAAGATTCCAGGGTCATAGGGGAAAGGGCAGAGAGGACTTTGCCGTAGGAAAAGCACAAAAAAGGTATTGGTTATCGCAAGAACTTGTACATACAAAGGAACAACTGAGAGATGTCCTTGCCAGACTATCGCATCATCCATAAAGAGGAACATGAAATATGGCATTTGAGGTGAGTCGCAGATGTAGGGTAATGTATTGTCCCCATCAAATAGATTGTTACTGTGTGCTAGGTAGTGGAGATTTCGGGCCAAAAGTGCTGGTTCATTGAGTGAGGCGAAGAGAAATCTCTGGCAAAAATATTGAAATAACGCCCGAGTAATGACCACAAGGGAGTCAAGAGCGAGTACGTTTGCCATTGAATTGGAGGTTTCAAGGAGTGGAGGATATTGCGAACTTGTCATGATGGAATGCAGATTCTGCGCGTACTGCGAGTGTAGGCCAATGGATGGTGCGCCATGGCTTTCAAGGGGCCCTTCCACAAGGGGAGAGTTGTGCACGAGCCAAAGAGGAGGCCAATGGATGGTGCGCCATGGCTTTCAAGGGGCCCTTCCACAAGGGGAGAGTTGTGCACGAGCCAAAGAGGAGGCATAGGGCTCGGAAGAGGCATCGGTTGTGTTACGCCTGCCACAAGGAGGCATATCCTGGTCGGAGCAGAAGGGAACATTGAAGAATACGACGGTGGGAGAGCTTGAGCTTCTGGTGTAATGAATTGCGTCAGGAAGAGGCATAGCAGGGCTAGTCTTTGCATGGATGGCAACGTCAGAGGCGGCGTGTGTGTGCGCATAGCATAGTTGTCTAGTGGTGTCGCACAAGTCGGGATGAAGCGCGCTTTCTTCTCGAGAGTGTGCACCGGGGAGTACGAAATCGGGGCTGGTAAGCGGCTAGTTTCACCAAGGATGCGGATGGTAGCAGTGCTCCTGAAGTGAGGGCTTGGCGAGGTTGAAACAGATGGAGAGCTTGCCGGTAATGCAGCGAATGGAATGCGTGAGGCCATTGAGGCAGTGTCGCCAGGCCATTGAGGCAGGATCGTCAGTCGTGGTAAGGGGTTTCGACCAGTCGAGTTGCACACTGGAGAGGAGGACGCCGTTCGAGGAGGAGGGCCAGCGGGCAACAGAGGGAATCGATGGAGAGGCGCTGCAAGTAGGGCCATGGATAGGGAGAGCGGCAGAGCCGGCTTGTGGGGGCCCAGTGGCGAGCGAGAGTTCTCCAGAGAAGGCGCCAAACAGTGGTTGAGGTGGGCTGGGAATGGTGTGCTTTCCGTCATCGTAGCGTACTGGACGCGTGGGGCCATTGATTGGCCGGAGGTCTGTTGCTTGGGCATACTGAAGCCAATGCCTTGTGCTGAAGTACAAGTGGAGGATGGGTGAAATGAAACATTCGAAAGAACTTCTGTCAAGCTAGATGCGTGCGTGCACGACAAAGGAGGCCTGGGGAGAGATTGGGGGGTTGTTTGCACCCTATGAACGTCAGAAGCAGATTGCAGAGCTTCCGGTAAATCCTTGTCGTAGGAGACATCTCGGTGTCGTAGTTGAAGACACAGGAAGGAAGGCGCCGATCGTTGCGCAGATGGAGGCTGGAGTGGCGGCTTGTAGGGGCCTGCTTCGCTGTAGCTTGCCAGAGCTTGCGCCAGGAAAAACACCTCAGGGTCTGCTGATGGGCTGGCGTAGGCAAGAGGGGGGGAGAAAACAGCCGGTTGAGATAAACGTGCATGCCCGGAGAAAGGTGCGAGGAGCAAGGGAGCTACATCCACAAGCGCATGGTGCAGAACATCTCGCTGAACAGGATCGAGCGAGGCATCTCTGTCCCGCGGTGTATCAGTCCGGGAAGAGGGGGTTGCGCTGGAGGCTAGAGTTGCACAACGTCGTAGGGAAGCGTTTGCAGAGGCCAGTGGCAATGAAGAGGGAGCAGAGGGTGATTGGTGAGCCTGCGTCGTCGAGTGTGGAGCAGGAGCATAGAGCGAGGGGTGCGCCAAAAAGAACGCTCTTGATACCATGTTGAATACACAGAGAACAACGTACGCACCCCAAGAACAAGAACGTAGAGACGCACGAGATCGTTGAAAACTGTTATGAGTCAGTTATTACATTCGTACGTGAGATACAATTATATAGATGGTAGGGGTGGTTACAAGAACACGTGTATGCATCTAGGGAAGTGCGCATGGATCGATGATGTGTCACGATGATGTGGATTATTCCTCCAACAAGAACGACTTAGGATTACTGTTTTGAACTGTCCTACAAGTACTTTCGTTGTTTGTAGGGACAGCACACTCGCAGCTTGCTATGGCAACTTCATGTTTCCATATCCTGCGTTAAGAACGTTCAATTAGTGAATGTCGAGTTGGTCAGGTTCACGGTCAAGCCACGGATACATCGGGCTGATGGGTACTTTCATCGGACATGTCGCAGCAAGCGCAGGCTTGCTCATCATCGACATGTGGCACTTATTCAACACGCTCAGCAACTTTGGCGCAGTTGGTCCTCTGAAAGTTCGAGACGCTTCCTTGGTTTTCGACGACGACGGTTTGCAAAGGCAGGCTATGGCACATTGAGTTCTACGCCATTATGGGAGGCTCGCTCCTCTCCATAGCTGTCCCAATAAGCACAAGCCGTTGGCAGATAATCTCTTTATCCCGCCGGGGCATCTCAACAATTTTGAGCACTCCACGATTTCGCTTTTTCTGTTCCGGTACGCATTAGTTCCGCGCCTCTCTGACTCAGGTACCAAGGATGATCCAGACCATGGAATAGCCCGGATTCTGTCATACATCTTCAGTGACATTTCATGGCGCCCTCGCCTTTGCGCAAGAGCTGGTAGTTTTCCGTCTTGGTTGTGCGGATATTACCACTGGTTGCTGCAATTAGCCGTCTTTGTATTTATGCTCAGCACACAGATAGATGTGATACATCCTCAGAGCGTCCTTGTTGCATTTGTGCGAACACATGGGCGTTATACTACGGATGGCCATCTTCACTCCGATGGGTTGCAAACTGAAGCACAATAAGCATCATTTGCTTGTCAGGTGCGAAACTGAAGATACCACAACGAGGGCGAAGGCCATAGCCAGATTGCCGTTCACCTGGTATGTAGCATGCCTCCTTGGGCTTCTTCTTGTGGCACTCACATATGCCATCCATTACTATGCAACATCTCGCAAATATCACACAATAGTTGATGCAACGGAGGCGCCCTCCCTGGTTAAAGTGGAGATGGCTAGCGGTTCATGTAGAATCAATGTCTGTTGATGATATGTTGATGTTCTCTCAGGATATCCTTGCAAGAGAATAAGAAGGGTATTAGGCAAAAGGGTAACTCAAGTGCGTAGCTAAGTTTAAATAGGTCGATGCCCAGCTACACAAGTCTATAAGAAAAAGCCAAGCATAGAAAACATGATAAGCTTGCCATCCTTGATCTCCTTTAGTTTCAGGAGTGCAAACTAATGAGGGTCCTTTGCAAGACCTAAAGGATGGAATGGTCCATCAAGATGCAGGTAGTCAAAACCTTGCAGGCTCCATGCTCTATAGTACTCAAAACCCACCAAAATTAATCACTTTTGCAATTGCTGCTACAACAAGACTAACAAGAACAGTTGTTGCAAAGGATTCGATTGAGTCACCATCAAAAGAAGAGAGCCCTAGTCTAGAACTAGATAACCCCGGGTCAATAAACTACCCCAAACTTGTTGAAAGCCACAGGAAGGAGAAATTCCATATCCCCATCTTTCTTCAGTTTCTCGTTTAGCCCTTGCCCTTTAGTTCGAATGTGCACAACCATTTTGCAAGAGGAAAAAAATTCAATCATAGGTATTTGCAATATATGCACCAAAAGTATCTCTCTAAGTATCATAGCTTCAAATACACCATTGGCTCCATCATATCTAAAATTTGTATTCATAAATCTTGTAGCACCTCTTCCTATTATACGGGTCTTCTTCCTTTTAGACATGAAGTCAGCCATATCCACATCCTCCCAATCCCACCCAAAGAAGAGCTCCTTTAAATTCACTAATGGTTGCTATTCTCTTTCGATCTGACCTTGCACAACTTTGAGGTTCCATGAGAAGACCACAAGCTTTCTACATACAAATGAATTTGAATCATTATAAATCATTCCAACCCGTTGTCTTTGCCATTGCGATGCTTCATAAGGGAACCGCAACACCATCACCTTTATTCTCACACACATGAGCTCTAAGAAGACTTGATATTGGATTCCTCATAGGTTTCCTATTGTTAAAAATTTCAGTGAAGAGGTCTTCAAAAAGAGCACTAAGTCCTCTTACATCAAACTTATCTTTTTCTTTTGGTTGGCAACTATGCTCTGTCTAGAGCACTTCTATCTCTCCCACATAAAAAACATCAACTATAAGGATCCCTTACCTCTTATCCTCCACAACTAAGTTTAAATAGGTCCTTGCACAACTATAGAGTCCTACAAGAAAAAGAAAAGCATAGAAAACATGATAAGCTTGACATCCTTTATCTCCTTTAGTTTCAAGAGTGCAAATTGATGAGGGTCCTTTGCAAGACCTAAAAGATGGAATGGTCCATCAAGATGCACGTGATCAAAACCTTGCAGGTTCCATGCTCTATACTATTAAGCCCCACCAAAATTAACCACTTTCGCAATTGCTTCTACAACATGACTAACAAGAACAGTTGCTGCAAGTATTCTATTGAGTCACCATGACAAGAAAAGAGCCCTAGTCTAGAACCAGACAACCCCGGGTCAGTAAACTACCCCAAACATGTTGAAAGCCCTAGGAAGGAAAATTCCCATATTCCCATCTTTCTTCACTCTATCTATTAGCCCTTGCCCTTTGATTGGAATGCGCACAACCATTTTGAAAGAAAAAAAACTTCAATGATAGGTATTTGCAATATATGCACCAAAAGTATCTCTCTAAGTATCATAGCTTCAAGTACACCATTGGCTCTATCATATCTAAAATTTGTATTTATAAATCATGTAGCTCCTCTTCCTATTATCTGGGTCTTCCTCCTTTTAGACATGAAGTCAGCCATATCCACATCCTCTCAATCACACCCAAAGAAGAGCTCCTTATAATTCACTAAGTTGCTATTCTCTATCCCTCTGACCTTGCACAAATTTGAGGTTCGATGAGAAGACCACAAGCTTTATACACACAAATGAATTTGACTCATTAGAATTTATTCCAACGCGTTGTGTATGCCATTGTGATGCTTCATAAGGGAACCGCAACACCATCACCTTTATTCTCACACATATGAGCTCTAAGAAGGTTTCATATTAGATCATTCACAACTTTCCTATTGTTGAAAATTTCAATGAAGAGGTCTTCAAAAATGGCACTAAGCCCTCTTACATCAAACTTATCTTCTTCTTTTGGTTGGCAACTATTCTCTGTATAGAGGATTTCTATCTCTCCCCCATAAAAAAATCAACTATAAGGATCCCTTACCTCTTATCATCCACAACTACTCATCAACACCTTCTTTATATCATAAGTTCTCCTCTTCTTTCTTTGAGCACCCTTAACTTCTCATAAACAACATAGCACATCAAAATACCTCTACATTCTCACATGCTACTTTCCACACCTCATTTGTACTCTTTTCCAATATCATCATAGCCGTTTACCCACTTATGAATAATAGTTATACTTTCTTTTAATGGTCCATTTGACTCTTAGCTCTTTTGTTTTCTAGCAACCACTATACTCTTCCATGTGTGAAAGTGCCAACTCATTATTGTTTGGGAAATTTTTAAGCATGTATCAATATAGTTCCTCTCGAACATATCCGTGTTCTTTCTTGATGCAAAAAACATAAAGCAACTAATTCAAATACCGGTAGTTGAGTGCCTCTTATTCTATGAGATAAAGAACAAATCTACATGAAAATTAAGAGATTTCATGTGCCAACTGTGTTTTGGTAACCATATCTACAATTTGCATTTTTCTTGGAATGTTTTATACCTATTCTACAATCATACAATTATTGTAACGCTTAAACATTGAACTAGCCCCTTAGAAGTCTTTTTTTTATGAATTTCAACTTTAGTTGTAATTATAGTGAGACTATGATAAACTCTTTGAGTAGAGCATTTCCAAGATAGTTTTGTATCTCCATTTCACCCTAACAATGGCATAAAGCTACAACAAGAGCAATGTTTGAAAGGTGATGATTTACTTCCAAAATAAGCATAGATCTATTCAATCATTTCTTACTGCAATAAGAAACTACCTTCTTCTTCTAATAATTGACACTATTTTTTGTCACGAGGAAGGAGATAAGCAAGAGACCTCACATACACACACTCTCTCTCACAATCAAAGAGGAGTCCACACACAGATTGAGGCAAGGAAGCATTATCTTCTTCTTCTACTATTACATAAAATGAATGCACAAGAATGACCTAAAACAACAATACAACAAGTGCGATATATAAAGAATAGTACGTAAGGAAAATCTTAATATTTGCTAATGAGTGAGCTAATGAGTGTGCCATCACTCTCAATAGATAAATCTAGTAGATCAATGAAGTATCCGTGATATACACTAGTGTGACCACTATACATGTCAGAGAAATGAAAAAAGTGATACGTGTCATCCTCGATCATCACATGTTGAGCTTCATATCTCAACACTCAACCTCAAGCTCCATGTCATGTCCTCTAGTTCAGGTATCTTTTAAAAGCTCTTCAACTTCTCAACTCCAAGTTCTTTAGTTAAATTATGAGCAATGTGTCCATTTGCCCTCACATAAACTAGTTCAATATTACTTGCTAATACCTTTTCCCCAATGAAATGATAATACACTTCGAAATGCTTTTTTCTTAGCATGAAAAATAGGATTCTATGCTAATTCTATTGTATGAAGAGTATCACACTAGATAGTTATATGCTTTTGCACCTTCACACCTAAATTTGCAAATAACATCTCTAAGAAAGATGCTTCACATGTTGCCATTGCAATACCTCTATACTTAGCCCCTGTACTCGACAAAGCAACAGTGGGTTGCTTCTAGCTACTCCATGTTAGAGCTTCATTTCAAAGTAAGAATAGAAAGAAGTGCATATATACGAAGTCTGCTGCTCTGAAAATCCTTTGCATGTGATTTTTGTGTTTTGTAAGATAGTATAACTCATCTGAATAAGACAAGGAACATTATTTTTATTTTCTTAAAAGATTTTGTTGCCTGAGCTGAAGTCTAAAATTCCGATTGTGCATGTTTTGATTGTGCAAAGAATGTTCATGTTACGGACCGATTTCAAGCGTCTTACATGTTACGTTTAAGATGATTGGATCTTAAGCTGCTCACGTCTTTCACATCTGTGTCTGTACGAACAATCCATGCATGCTCTATTACAATTCTTGTTGTTTCACACTTTCTTTGAGATTCTAATACAACATCAAATGCATAAAGATGAATAAGAATTGGAAAAAAAAACAGAAGACAAAGGTTTAAAAAATCAATCGCATATCTGAAGTTCGTGGAGGGTGACGGGTGTCGTAAGTCATCCTTTCCCTTACGTGAGAATCAAGGTCAATGACTTATTCAAGCAATACGCAAGCACATACATATACACAGTTGAATTTTCTTTTTGGGAGGGTGCTTTATGTGAGAGTTAAGACCATCCGTTGGTTCCAGGGTAGTAAGCACATGATTATTTATGCATCATCCTGTACCAAGACCTGACACCTACGATGGTGCTATTCTGAAAGTGTGAAGTTCTATCATTACTGATGTTTATAGCAGATCGAGATCTCACGTGCAGAGTATACGACATATCTAAGTCTATTTATAATGGTGTTTCGTTTCCAAAGACAATTGTTTTATTTATATAAGAGGATTAGGGAGCAATACAAAGGACGTTCATGAATCTCTCATCCTTTTGGACGCAGGATCCAGTTGTCTTTCGTCAGATTACGAAAAATTGGGAGGGGCGGCTTCTTCTAACTAACATGCTGCGGGATTCATCTGGAATAAATTATAAACGCATAGAAAGGATCTGCAGGATTAATCTGAGAGAAATTATAAACACATAATAACGATCTGCAGGATTCATCTAGAAAACATTAAAACACATAGAAACGATATGTAATTGTAAGTGTGAGTTCACGGAATATTTAACACCAAACAGTACCCTTGCACAAAACTGATAACCTCACAGGCCCGAAGGCTTCGTAGGCACGAATATCAAGAATGACACACAGATCATTGATTAATCAGGTGGTTATAGTTACAACGTGGGGGGCGTGGCCATAACCAACGCATCCTCATTGAAATCGATGCACGTATTGGCCTTGCTGGCTATCGCGCATACTTGAGGTACACGAGGTTTAAATTGAGAAGTAAGTTCATGGACTCCGGAGTGTCGCCTACATTGAACAAATTTATCAGCTGGTAACGGATTTTTGAGCATGTCAACCCGCATAAGGTGAGTGGAGGTGTAAATAAGTTGTATTCTTTTTTGTTCAACGAATTCTGGAATAAAATCGTACTTGAAATCGGCATGCTTTGTTCTCTCAGAGTGCTTTAGATTGATGGCTAACTGAATGCAAGACATATTGTCACATAAGATCTTGATAGGAGTGTTGTAATCGGGTAATAATTCTTTAATAAGAGTATGTATAGGAGTGTTGTAATCGGGTAATAATTCTTTAATAAGAGTATGTAGCCAGATTCCTTCTTTTGATGTGAGAGCAAGTGCCAAAAACTTTGCTTCAATCGATAAAAGAGCCACAAAACTTTGCTTTTTTGAGAACCAAGAGACAGCTCCTCCTACCAAAAAATACACATAGCCAGCAATAGATTTGTGTGTTTCCATCCCTCCCCCCCCCCCCCCCCCCCCCCAATCAAATTCCGACCATCGAGTAAGACAAAGGCATGGACTATGATGGGAGGAACGTTGATAAGTGATGCAGATATGCTTAGTGGATTGAAGATATCGAATGCGCCTTTTAAGGGAGTGCTAATGCATGAGTGAGGGTTGATGCATAAAACAGGATAAATAATTGATAACGAAGCATAAATTAGGGCGTGTGCAAGAGACTAAGTACCAAAATTTGCCAATAAGAGCTCGAACAAGGGAAAGAACACATATTGCATTATGAGCATGGGAGGGTGTGGAAGGAGGCGAGTCATAGAGATGGTGGCGCATTTTAATAGCCAAAGTAGTGGGAGATTATTTGATGGAATCAAACCCAAATGAATGGAGTAGATTGATCAAATAGCGGGACTGATGTAAGTAAAGCAACCCATCAGGTTGAGACCAAAGGACATGCATTTCTAAAGAGAAGGTGAGTGATCCTAAATTAGTGAGTTTAAAGGCATGACCAAGTTCATGTTTGGCATCATCAATGAGGGCTCATGTGGACCCAAAGATAGCGATGTCATCGACATAGAGAGCAAGGATGAGGAGATGAGGTTCAGCCAAACAACGAGTGTACCCATGAGTGAGCATAAAAGAGTTGAAGTTGTGGAACCATAAGCGGGGTGATTGTTTCAAGCCATAAAGGACTGACGTAGCTTGGATAAAAATGTAGGATGTTATTTTGAAGGGAAATATTTAGGTTGGACCATGTAATGCGCCTCGGGGAGGTCCCCATGAAGAAAAGCAGTTTGAATATCGAGGTGATCGATATCTAAGTCTAACTCAACAACAAAGGCAAAAAGGAGCTAAAGAGAGGTGAGGCTGATGAGAGGTGAGAGGGTCTCAGTGAAATCCAAACCAGGGATTTGGGAGTATCCTTGTGCAACAAGGGGAGACTTTTAACGAGCAATAGTCCGGTCAGAATTATATTTGTGTCGTAAAAGCCATTGACATGTGATGGGTTTATGATCATGAGGTGGAGGGACAAGCCTCCACATTTGATTTTGCACTAGTGAGGTGTATTCCTCAATCATGGCATTATGCCATGCCGGAGACTCAAGGCCGGATAAGGCTTTAGTGACTAAAGAGGGATCATCAGTCACATGTGCAATGTCGTCAAGAGAGCACGCTTCTTGAAGTAAAAGGGGAACACGTGTCATCGTAAAAGATGCTCAAAGCTTTAATTTCATAAACTTGGATTGGAATGAAACTTCATACAGACATTGCTTTACTCTCATCCGAAACGCTGTTTTTTGAAAACTTGAATGATTTGATATGATGTTTTATTCTTCCCATTTCATTAACCTTGGCTATGACGCATTGGATCCGAGAGTATGACAAAATATTGATACATTGTTTCCTCCCAAAGGTGACTTCCATTAGTTATTTGCAATAACATCATTTTGATAAGCTTTAGTCATTTTTGGGCAAAAGAAATCCAAACATATTTGTTGATAATTACTTAGAAGAGGAAGTTGTGCATACATGGGAATCCAAACTCTATCAAAGGTCTAAACTTCCGATTGTGCCTTGTTTCAAACATTTCCATTCTCTTACCATTTTAATTAGCTTTTGACTAGAGCAAAATTGTTGTTTGTATTACGTGTGATTGAGATATTTGAGGAACAAGATGCATAAACATCTTGATTTTGATGCTCTAAAAAGGTCTAATCCACCTTTGGATTTGCACGTTAAATTAGTTGCACTTGAAAAACTTTTGATGTGTATGAATGAGCATATAAGCTCTTTAATTTCCATATGATATTTTTCTAAATGAAGGACTTCTATAGTAAGGAAAATCGTTGCTCATCATGTTTGATCTCTCCATATGAACTTGATGATATATTGGCACGTGAATTAGGTAAATCTGCTTAAGGTACTCTCATTTGAAGCTGCTAGACACACATGGTTGAACTTCATTTGACTTAAAGGTCTTGAAATGTGTATACTTTTGTTATTCAATCAAGTTTTATGTTTGGACTCATTTAGATTATGAAGAGTATGTCTAGACATAAGTAAAATTTATGTCATGAGTTTTTTCTTCACCTCTTACAAAACTTGAACATTGAAACTCCATTTCATAGTCTTCACATATCAAGGATGATGTGCCAATCGTCTTTCTTTTGATAAACGTTTTCTTTTCCCTTCCTTTCTTAGTTTTTTTGAGATACTTTTTCCCATTTCATACTTCAAAGATATTGCAACTACTTTTTCCCATCTTGGATTTTATATTCCAAAATTCTAGGATCTAAACTTGATTCACCTTCACGTTTCTTAATGATTATCCATTTCTTTGTACTTCTTATATCCAATTTTGATTTGTGTTTAGCTTCTATAAAATAAGCCTTCATTCCTCCTCTACCTAAGTTTAAGCGTAGAGGAAGATGGGTTTCATAATCACATATTTTGTTTTCAATGATGGAAAACTAAGCGTAATTCACATGCTTTATTGTAGGCTAAGCAATTATGAAATGTATGATCTATCTGGTGACACCCAAAACACTTAATTATCCGTTTAGATCTTCTAATCTTAATATTCCACATCGGCTTCCTAAGGTCAATGTTTCGAGTTTCATCATCACTCTTAGATGCACTTACTTGAAACTCATTATCATGATTGTATTTACATTGTGAATCATCATGAATGTACTTGGTTATGTCATTGATTTGTTGTTTAGAGTTAGTAGTTACTTCTCTTAATATACCCATCATTGCATGATTTGCATTTTTAGTTTCACTAAGCTTACTTATAACATGAAAAACGTAATCAAACTTTTCATGAAACGACTTTTCGAGTTTTTTATTTAGATCATTGACACAAACGTCTAAATCCCTAATCTTAGATTGAATGAGTTCCTCCATATGCATCTTTTCTTTTCGTAAATAACCTTGACCTATCTTCTTTTTGCCCATTAAATCACAACTTAAAAAATAATGAATAGCAATGAGATGAGGAAATTCCTAGAAACTTAGTTCGAAGTAGACGTTTCAAATGATTGGACTTCAAAGGGAGGTGGAGTCCCACCATGAGATTCACCTAAGTTGCAACGCCACTATTCATATCAGGTTCACCAAATGTACGCATGAAGGCGACGGTCGATGGATCAAGCCAACCACTGGAATTAGGACGCACGCTGGGTGCTTGGAGCAAGCTCACGTGATATGAAAGTTATCATTTTCAATATGTTGTACAAAAAGTATTGTAGATAGAGTCAGGTATACAATAGACTCAAGATGAAAGCAAAATCAGTCAACTATAAACTGGAAATCATCAAGTACTATCTTTATAGGTTGAAAGTCGGATTATCATGTGCATTAGAATTCATATCATTTGGCATCGTGCTTCAATCTTAACAATAAAAGACGTTGTAATATCTTTTAAGTATGAAATAAGAAAATTATTGCAATCGATTTGTATTTTGAAAAGGAATTCAATAAAGTATATCTTTTGTGTTTTGGTGTCATGAGATTTCTATTTATTTATGCGAGTAAAAAATAAATAAAAAACTAAGAAAGGAAGGGAAAAGAAAAAGGTTTATCAAAAGAAAAACAATTGGCACATTATCCTTGATATGTGAAGACTATGAAATCGAGTTTCAATGTTCAAGTCTTGTAAGAGGTGAAGGAAAAACTCATGAGAGGAATTCTACTAATTTCTAGACATCCTCTTCACAATCTAAACGAGTACAAATATAAAACTTGATTGAATAACAAAAGTGTACACATTTCAAGACCTTTAAGTCAAATGAAGTTCATCCATGTGTGTCTAGGGGCTTCAAGTGAAATAGAGGAACTTTGGGATGAGAGTACCTTAAGCAGATTTAGCTAATTCAGGTGCCAATATATCATCAAGATCATATAGAGAAATCAAACATCATGAGCAATGATTTTCCTTACTATAGAAGTCCTTCATTTAGACAAATATCATATGGAAATTAAAGAGCTTATATGCTCATTCAT
The DNA here is from genome assembly GCA_020310875.1 of Ceratopteris richardii. Taxonomy (NCBI): domain Eukaryota; kingdom Viridiplantae; phylum Streptophyta; class Polypodiopsida; order Polypodiales; family Pteridaceae; genus Ceratopteris; species Ceratopteris richardii. Next base: position 43,539,908 of record CM035417.1, on the reverse strand, counting down.
ACACATCAAAATCTTTTTAAATGCAACTAATTTAATGTGCAAATGCAAAGGTGGATTAGATCTTTTTTTAGCATCAAAATCAAGATTTTTATGCATCTTCTTCCTCAAATATCGCAATCACACATAATAGAAACAACAATTTTGCTCTAATCAAAGCTAATTAAAATGGTAAGAGAATGGCAATTTTTGAAACAAGGTAGAATCCAAAGCTTATACCTTTGATTGAGTTTGGATTCGCATGTATGCACAAATTTCTCTTCTAAGTACTTATCAACAAATATGTTTGGATTTCTTTTGCCCAAAAATGACTAAAACTTATCAAAATGATGTTATTGCAAATAACTAATCGAAGTCACCTTTGGGAGGAAATAATGTTTCAATATTTTATCATACTCTCGGATCTAACGCGTCACATAGCCAAGGTAAGGCAAATGCGAAGAATAAAATAACATATAAAATCATTCAAGTTTTTAAAAAACAACCTTTCGGATGAGAGTAAAGCAATGTTTGTATGAAGTTTCATTCCAATCCAAGTTTATGAAGTTAATTGAATAAAGCCAAACCTGCAAGGTGCAATCATAAACAGTTTCTGTAAAGGTTAGATAAATGCTTATATAAAACAAAATAGTTGCATAAATAATTTATTTCATAAGAACCATTTCATATAATATTTAACTTCATATCAAGCTCATTGAACATTCTGATCCTCACGAAGATTCCTCCTCGAGATCGTTCGTTGTTGCTAGATCAAAATCATGGGTTCTCATGCGAGAATAATACTTTGAAGAAAAATCTATACTCTTTGTAGAGGAGGTACTGGGGTATCCGCTTTTAACAAAGGTAGAGAATGAAGATTAAACATGTCCAGTACGTCACCTACTCAAGGCGGGTTCTCTTTAGGGAAGTATACCCTTTAACATTTCTGTGAGCAGGCAGACAACAAGAAATGTACAGAATGGTAAATGCTTCAGAAAATATGGACAACAAATGACCAAGGAAGACCAATCACTTCTTGATTTGATTCAGATGATTACAAGGTTGGTCAAATGCTCAAAAGTGCAGGCTTAGAAGGCTAACATGCCATCCTAGAAATAAATAAGCTCAATGCTCAGAATCTTCTCATCAGCTTAAGGGGCTAATTACATGCAGTCTAACTCAGAACAATACAAACGGTAGAATTTCTCAAGAGAATAGGGATTAATCAACACACTGACTCGCAGAAAGGAAAATAAATCCAAGCTACTCTCTTACACTATAGTGCTCATAGCCCTCCACTGAGAAGCCTACCCTCTGTATACACACTACAGAGTAGCTCCTACAATAGGCTTGAAACCACCAAGTGCAAGTGAGGACTTCTGCACGTATACACGAACCTCTGTATCTCTAAAATTGTTGTATCTTGTACATGTACTCCAGTGTACCCAAATGAGCACAAATCCATTGTTTTTATAGGCCTAAATAGGCCAAGAGGCCTAGCCGAATCTCCACGTCCACTGATCACGCGCCGGTTAATCACCCAAAATTGGGGGGTAGGTCAAATATTCCACTTGATTTGAATTAGATTCACAAAAATAGGTAGTCGCCGTGAATGGTTGGCGGCAACATTTGTTCATCCACTTTTACTCTTGACAACACCTTTACTTTTTCACACAAAAAGAGCTTTTCAGTCCAGATTTGCTTAATTGTGTACACAAAAGCTTGCTGTGTTTAGGAATCCCCTTCTTGAAAATTGATGACCGCCTTACTAGCATCCACTGGTTTGTCCGTACCATAGTAAGAACCTCCTTATTTGTGATTCCATCCCATAGTCCATCACTTGGCAATCTCCAAAAATCCAACATCATTGATTATTATTATTATTATTATTATTTTATTTTTTCTCCTTCCTTTCCTCGTGCGGTAGTGCAACCATTGACTTCAGCATCAACTGGACCTCCAAAATACCTCATATATCCCTCCTCCGCTCGCCCCATGTATAAGCATATGCCTGGATGTGTGTGTATGTAGGTGTGTGTGTGTATGTGAGGTTTTGCATGTGTGTATGTGTGGGAGTGGGTGTGAGGGTATGTGTGTGTATGTGTGTGTGTGGGGGTGGGTGTGAGGGTATGTGTGTGCATGTGTGTGTGTGTTGAAAGTGCGTAGATGTGTCGTTGCGTGTGTGAGGTGTGCAAGTGTGTAAATGTATGGTTGCTGGTATATGTGTGAGTGTGCCTGTGATTAGGTGGGTGTGTGTGCACATGTATTTGTGTGTACGGGTATGCGGGTGTGTGTGTGAGTGGGTGTGCAATTGCGTGTATGCATGTGAACGTGTGTATGCATGTTGTGTGCATGAGGGAGAGATGGAGAATGAGGGGGGGTACGTGAGAGTGAGGGGGGCGGGGAGTGCCGGGGGGTGAGGGTGGGTGTAGGCGGGAGGGTGTGGGTGGTGAGGGTGGCGGAGAGAGAGGAGGGGGTGTGGGTGTGGGCGGAGAGAGGAGGGGCGGGGGGCGGGTGGCGGAGAGAGCGGGAGGGTGTGGGTGTGGGCGGAGAGAGAGGAGGGGGTGTGGGTGTGGGCGGAGAGAGGAGGGGCGGGGGGCGGATGGCGGGGGCCGGAGTGAGAGGAGGGGGTGTGGGTGTGGGCGGAGAGAGGAGGGGCGGGGGGCGGATGGCGGGGGGCGGAGTGGGGGTGGCGGGGGGCGGATGGCGGGGGGCGGAGTGGGGGTGGCGGGGGGCGGATGGCGGAGAGAGCGGGAGGGTGTGTGGTGAGGGTGGCGGAGAGAGAGGAGGGGGTGTGGGTGTGGGCGGAGAGAGGAGGGGCGGGGGGCGGATGGCGGGGGGCGGAGTGGGGGTGGCGGGGGGTAAATGGCGGGGGGCGGAGTGGGGGTGGCGGGGACATGCGGGGTGGGGGTGGCGGGGACCTGCGGGGGGGGAGGGTGGGTGTAGGCGGGAGGGTGTGTGGTGAGGGTGGCGGAGAGAGAGGAGGGGGTGTGGGTGTGGGCGGAGAGAGGAGGGGCGGGGGGCGGATGGCGGGGGGCGGAGTGAGAGGACGGGGTGTGGGTGTGGGCGGAGAGAGGAGGGGCGGGGGGCGGATGGCGGGGGGTGGAGTGGGGGTGGCGGGGGGCGGATGGTGGGGGGCGGAGTGGGGGTGGCGGGGGGCGGATGGCGGAGAGAGCGGGAGGGTGTGGGTGTGGGCGGAGAGAGAGGAGGGGGTGTGGGTGTGGGCGGAGAGAGGAGGGGCGGGGGGCGGATGGCGGGGGGCGGAGTGGGGGTGGCGGGGACATGCAGGGTGGGGGTGGCGGGGACCTGCGGGGGGGTGAGGGTGGAGTTATGGCGGAGGAGGCGGGAGAGAGAGAGAGAGAGAGAGAGAGAGAGAGAGAGAGAGAGAGAGAGAGAGAGAGAGAGAGAGAGAGAGAGAGAGAGAGAGAGAGAGAGAGAGAGAGAGAGAGAGAGAGAGAGAGAGAGAGAGAGAGAGAGAGAGAGAGAGAGAGAGAGAGAGAGAGAGAGAGAGAGAGAGAGAGAGAGAGAGAGAGAGAGAGAGAGAGAGAGAGGAGAGAGAGAGAGAGAGAGAGAGAGAGAGAGAGAGAGAGAGAGAGAGAGAGAGAGAGAGAGAGAGAGAGAGAGAGAGAGAGAGAGAGAGAGAGAGAGAGAGAGAGAGAGAGAGAGAGAGAGAGAGAGAGAGAGAGAGAGAGAGAGAGAGAGAGAGAGAGAGAGAGAGAGAGAGAGAGAGAGAGAGAGAGAGAGAGAGAGAGAGAGAGAGAGAGAGAGAGAGAGAGAGAGAGAGAGAGAGAGAGAGAGAGAGAGAGAGAGAGAGAGAGAGAGAGAGAGAGAGAGAGAGAGAGAGAGAGAGAGAGAGAGAGAGAGAGAGAGAGAGAGAGAGAGAGAGAGAGAGAGAGAGAGAGAGAGAGAGAGAGAGAGAGAGAGAGAGAGAGAGAGAGAGAGAGAGAGAGAGAGAGAGAGAGAGAGAGAGAGAGAGAGAGAGAGAGAGAGAGAGAGAGAGAGAGAGAGAGAGAGAGAGAGAGAGAGAGAGAGAGAGAGAAGGGAGAGAGAGAAAAGAAAGAAAGAAAGAAAGAGAGGGAAATAGAGAGAGAGAAGGAAAGAGAGAGAGGGAAAAAGAGAGAGAGTGAGGGAAAGGAGAGAGAGAGGGAAAGAAATCGAAAGAGAAGAGGGAGAGACAAAGAAAGAGAGGGAATAGAGAGAGAGAGAGGGGGAAAGTGAGAGAAAGAGAGAAAAAGAGAGAGAGGAAAGAAAGAGATGGCAGGGAAGAGAGAAGGGAGGGGGATCTACAGACACCCACATCAAGATTTTGCACCGTCCCTGGTGCAATTTCTTTATTTGCTTATTTTTTTCCAGGCAGAAAATAAAAGAACTATGGTATGTACAGGGAATGAATTTCATCTGCTTGCATCAATTCAAATAACTCTTCACCCTGGAAATATTGACTAGGGGAATCCTTTTACCCTGCAAATCTTCCAGATGCACTGCGCCATGTGGCAATACCTTGAGTACCTTATAAGGTCCTATCCATTTAGGTGCCAATTTTGTTGAAATTGCCGGGACTTGATGCACTAAAACCATGGACCCTTCTTGAATTTCATTCGATCTCAGATACTTGTCATGTAATTTCTTGCGCTCTTCTTGTGTCACCAGAAGTTTCTGCATTGCCCCTTCTCTGTATTCTTCTAATGCCACCAATCTCTGAATGGGGGGTTCAATTCCAATGGTTTTGATTCCTAGTTCCTTTCTGATAATGAACTCGAATGGTGCCAATGCTTCTTTCCCATATACTAACCGAAATGGAGTTTCGCCTGTGGTTCCCCTCTTCGTGGTTCTGAAAGCCCAGATTGCACCAATTAGTGCTAGTGGCCAAGAGCTTTGATGATCAAAAGATAATTTGCGAAGTAGTCCGATCAAAATCTTATTGGAGCTTTCTGCTTGACCATTTGCCCTTGGGTAGTAGGCACAAGATTTTTTATGAAAGATTTTGTACCTGTCAAATAGAAACTGGAGCAATTGATTTACAAAATGTGTGCCCCTATCACTAGTAATTTCCAGTGGGCAACCAAATCTTGAGAAAATACGTTTATACATAAATTTAGCTACTGTTAAAGCCGTGCAGTCCACAGTAGCTTTAGCCTCTATCCATTTAGTGGCATAGCATGTGGCCATCAAAATATACTTTTTACCTCCTGGTTGCCCAGTTGGGCTAATTGGCCCTATGAAATCAAGACCCCATCGTTCAAATGGAAGCCATCCTGTAGATATGACCAATGGTTGGAAATTTAATCTGGTTGGCGCGGGAGCACACCTCTGGCAGATGTGGCATTCTTTAGAAAACTTGATTGCATCCTTGAAAATATGAGGCCACCATAAACCTTTGTGGATGATTCTATGAGCCAATTCTTCCCCCTTTAGATGTCCTTCATTGTGTGCAGTCTCTAGCAGAAGATTTACCTCTTCTGGATAGACACACCTTCTCATTATATCATCCTGACAGTATTTATATAAATTTCCATTTATAAGAGAATATGCTTTGGTTTTCAGTAGCAATCTTCTCTTTTCTACGGGTGTCAAGTATTCTGGGATCTTTCCAGTAGTGAGAACATGGAGAATTTCATCATACCAACCAGTCCGGATTGCTACTAGAAAAAGATTGCTATCCACCAATTCATCATTAATACCTGTTGCCTTTTCGCTCATTGCCGTCCTGGACACTTCATCTGCCATGTAGTGCTCTTTTCCTGGCTTAATATGAATATCAAAATTAAATTCTTGAAATAGGAGTAACCATCTCCAAATCCTTCCAGCTACTCTAGGCTTGTTTATCAAATACTTCAAGGGCTGATGATCGGAAATAACAATGAAATGTACACCAAGGAGATAATGTCGGAACTTCTGGAGAGCAAATACGATAGCCAAACCTTCTCTTTCCGTTGTACTGTAATTTCTTCCAGCTTGGTTGAGTAGTCTGCTTGCATAAGAGATAGGTCTATCCACTTTGTGAGATGATGGTTGAGCTAGAACTGCACCAACAGCATGGAGACTAGCATTTGTATGCACATGAAATTCCAATGACCAATTAGGAACACTTAAAAGTGGAGCAATACATAGCCTCAACTTTAGTTCATAAAATGCTTTGTCAGCTTCAGCACTCCATGAGAAAGGGATCTTTTTGCTGGTAAGCCTTGACAAGGGCTTAGCAATTTCCGAATACATCCTAATGAATCTTCTGTGATACCCTGCATGGCCCAAGAAACTTTGCACTTCCTTTGGGCTTTGTGGAATTGGCATGGAAAGAATAGCTGTAACCTTTGCAGGGTCAGCAGTTATACCTTCAGCAGATACTATGTGACCAAGAAGAGTGCCCTTAGTGACCAAAAAGTGACATTTATCAGGATTCAATTTCAAACCTGTTTTGAGACATTGCTCAAAAATTTCTTTTAGATTTTCCAAATGGTCATGGAAATCTTGAACTGCTGCCCTTCTATCTGTACCTGAAAATACTGAAAAGTCATCCATGAAAATGCGTAGAAAGGTTGTTAACCATTTGCCCAATATCAGATACATCGTTCTATTAAATGAAGCCGGTGCATTCTTCAAACCAAAAGCCATTCGAGTATAGACATAAGTGCCCCAGGGAGTGACAAAGGCTGTTTTGTCCCTATCATCAGGATGGATCACTATCTGATTGTATCACCATCCAAGAAACTATACAGAGTGTGACCAGCTACCTCTTCAAGTACTTGCTCTGTGAAGGGCTGAGGAAATCCATCTTGAATAGTCACTTTATTCAAAGCACGAAAATCAACACATACTCTTATTTTTCCGCTATTTTTCTTGGGCACTATAACCATAGAGGAAAGCCACCTTGAATGTTCTACTGGCACAATTATACCTGCTTCCTCTAGTTTTGTAATCTGTGCCTTTACCGCCTCTGCATACTTCGGATTGAGTCGATATGGCCTACTTCTTACTGGCGCGGCTCCCTCAACTAAGGGTATGCGATGTAACCCAAGCTCTTCTAGTATTCCTGTTAAATCTTTGTAGCACCATGCGAAGACACTTTTGTAAGTAAAAAGCAAAGAAGTTACCTTCTGTAGCAAGGGAGGATAATGCCACAACCAGGATGCCAAATGGACCATTTGAGGGTTCTCTTCATCCCCTAAATTTACTTCTTGAACCAATGTTTCAGGACTGGTCTTGCTTGAGAAATCATCTCCACTATATGCAGGAGTGGATTTTAATTTATATTCTGCAACATGTTCTTTCATCCAACCTTGAGGTATATCTGCAAAAGGGAGATCTTCTCTGCTCTTAGGTTCATAATCTTCCCTCTCTGATACTTTTATCTGGGCTGCTTCCTCAAGGCTTGTGCTTTCCTGCAATTGCTCATTCTCCAACACCTTGTGGTCTTCATTGCCCTTTCCTGTAATTACCTTATCTGCAACTTCTTCCTCAATTTCATTAATCTCCACTGTGCAACACTCTGCACTTCCCATCATCCAATTTAACAATGTATCCTCTTCTTGGGGTAAAGAGGGCATTACCTGAGTGTCCACAGTATATCGAGTAGTTTTTCCTGAGTCGAATCCTTCTTCCAAATGTAGTTGCAGTTGGCTATTGGTATTTGTTGAAATCCATAGTTTATTTTTTCCCCAATCTTGCAAAGCTTTTGCTTGTCTCAGCCAAGGTCTCCCCAGGAGCAAAGGATAGGAAGTCTCCTGTGGAAGTGCAATAACAACAAAATCCAACACAAAGTGGCAACCCTGTACTACCATCAATACCTTCTCAATAATGCCTAGTGGCGCAACCCGATGTTGATCTGCCAATGTAACCGTGAATGGTGCCAACTTGGTGGGGTTCAATTTCAGCTTCTTCATTGTAAAATCTGGCATTAAATTGATACTAGAGCCTCCATCTATGATCACACCTGTGAGAGCTTCATCCTTTATACAAACAGATAATCTTGAGCTTTGGTAGTCTGCTAAGGGTGCAGGGGGAAAATCAACCATGAAACCATCTATACTAGGTGATTGGACCAAGTGAGCAGAGTGTATAATCTTCAGTAAGTCACTTCTTATTTTTGAATCCATCCTTATAAGTTCATATAGACTAACCTTGTGATGAATACCTTTCAAGATCTGTTCAATGTTTACCTCCTGAGTGTTTTCTTGTAGACTTGTTGGCTGGCCCCTTAGAGAAGTAGTCATTTCTTCATAAGCTCCTTCAATTTCCACTTGGTCCTTCCATCCAGACTTCTTTTCTTCCTCTTTATCCTGCATTCCTTGTTGTTTCCCCCTAAGGTTTGGTGCTGCTTGCCTAGCTCTGGTCATCATGGGCATAGCAGAGGATGAAACAGCATAGGATTGAGTAGTCATACCTTCTACAGGTGGGGAGACTCCAATCATGTGAATTGGAGCAGGACGAACTCTTGGGCAATCTTTGGTATAATGATCCTTGGCCTCTGGACAATGCTGACAAGGAGGTGCATCTTCTGGAAGAGAACACCTATTTTGCATGTGGCCGTACTCACCACAACGATAGCACATCAAAGGTCTATTATATCTAGGCTTTGCAGGTCTATTCTCCTCTCTGTTAGGTGTATTCAAAGTGCTAGCATAGTATGAATCCAAAGTTTGAGGGTTACCTCTCTGCTGTGTACCCTTGAGGTAATAGCAATCTCTAGCTTCATGACCATCTTTCCCACAACATTGACAGCTTACCTTAATAGGGCAATTAGCATTGGAATGTCCATTGTTGTTACAGATTGTACACCAAATTTGTCTCCTTATATCCTGAGTGGTCTTCAAGTCTTCTAATTCTTGGCGAAGTTGGGCCACTTCATCATCGGTTCGACGCAGTGGTGGCAAGACCTTCTCTTCTTGTTGATTTTGTTGCATCTTCAATGCCTCCAGTTCCCTCTTTAGTTGCTCAATAGGATCCAGGTCTGCAGCATACTTAGGTTGTGTATCCCCTTCAAAATGATGCCTTGCTTCTTCAATGCGTGATGCCGCTGCAACAAAATCATTGAGGGTGGCATCCAATCTAAGAGATTCACGAAGCTTCTGCTCAGATGACCTAGGCAGAGCCTTTTCGATCCACTTTTTAACCAAAAAGTCACCTGGAGCATGTGGCAGACGGGCAACAAGTGCTTTTGTTCTAGTGTGAAGTTCATGAAAGGATTCACCTGGTCTTAGCTTCAACTCTAGCTGATCTAGAGCTCTTTCCGAGGAATCACTTGGTCGGAATGTCTGTGAGAACGCCGCTTTCAAAGCCTCCCATGTAGTGAAATGGCCATCTGCATATTGACTATACCATTTATCTACAAGACCCTCCAATGTGGATGGAAAGAGTGCCAGCATTGCATCCTCTCTATTTTGCAAACCTCGTCCACGGCATAAAGAGATGAATCTTCTCACATGATCATCAGCATCCTCATAGGCTTGTCCCTTGAATGTAGGGAATTTGATATTTAATCTGGAGAGTAAATGCGAGAGATCCTCCATTTGTACTGGTGTCTCTTCTGACGTATCTGAGGAGAAGTCTAGAGTTCTCCTATACCCCTCTTTTGACAATGGTGTCGCACCCAAGTCAATTGATAAATTTAGGGAGGACAGAGGGGAGGTAGACTCACTAGCCGTGGTTATTGCTAACTTGTTAAGGCTCCTTCGAACACGAAGAGATTCCTTATCTGCTCGTGTATGGGTCATGTACCTATTCGCAATTGCAATAAGGAAAAACACCTCTCACAGAAATGCAAAGGTCCCACCGTGCGTGCCAAACTGTAGAGGAGGTACTGGGGTATCCGCTTTTAACAAAGGTAGAGAATGAAGATTAAACACGTCCAATACGTCACCTACTCAAGGGGGGTTCTCTTTAGGGAAGTATACCCTTTAACATTTCTGTGAGCAGGCAGACAACAAGAATTGTATAGAATGGTAAACGCTTCAGAAAATATGGACAACAAATGACCAAGGAAGACCAATCACTTCTTGATTTGATTCAGATGATTACAAGGTTGGTCAAATGCTCAAAAGTGCAGGCTTAGAAGGCTAACATGCCATCCTAGAAATAAATAAGCTCAATGCTCAGAATCTTCTCATCAGCTTAAGGGGCTAATTACATGCAGTCTAACTCAGAACAATACAAACGGTAGAATTTCTCAAGAGAATAGGGATTAATCAACACACTGACTCGCAGAAAGGAAAATAAATCCAAGCTACTCTCTTACACTATAGTGCTCATAGCCCTCCACTGAGAAGCCTACCCTCTGTATACACACTACAGAGTAGCTCCTACAATAGGCTTGAAACCACCAAGTGCAAGTGAGGACTTCTGCACGTATACACGAACCTCTGTATCTCTAAAATTGTTGTATCTTGTACATGTACTCCAGTGTACCCAAATGAGCACAAATCCATTGTTTTTATAGGCCTCAATAGGCCAAGAGGCCTAGCCGAATCTTCACGTCCACTGATCACGCGCCGGTTAATCACCCAAAATTGGGGGGTAGGTCAAATATTCCGCTTGATTTGAATTAGATCCACAAAAATAGGTAGTCGCCGTGAATGGTTGGCGGCAACATTTGTTCATCCACTTTTACTCTTGACAACACCTTTACTTTTTCACACAAAAAGAGCTTTCCAGTCCAGATTTGCTTAATTGTGTACACAAAAGCTTGCTGTGTTTAGGAATCCCCTTCTTGAAAATTGATGACCGCCTTACTAGCATCCACTGGTTTGTCCGTACCATAGTTAGAACCTCCTTATTTGTGATTCCATCCCATAGTCCATCACTTGGCAATCTCCAAAAATCCAACATCATTGATTATTATTATTATTATTATTTTATTTTTTCTCCTTCCTTTCCTCGTGCGGTAGTGCAACCATTGACTTCGGCATCAACTGGACCTCCAAAATACCTCATATATCCCTCCTCCGCTCGCCCCATGTATAAGCATATGCCTGGATGTGTGTGTATGTAGGTGTGTGTGTGTATGTGAGGTTGTGCATGTGTGTATGTGTGGGAGTGGGTGTGAGGGTATGTGTGTGTATGTGTGTGTGTGTGGGGGTGGGTGTGAGGGTATGTGTGTGTATGTGTGTGTGTGTTGAAAGTGCGTAGATGTGTGGTTGCGCGTGTGAGGTGTGCAAGTGTGTAAATGTATGGTTGCTAGTATATGTGTGAGTGTGCCTGTGATTAGGTGGGTGTGTGTGCACATGTATTTGTGTGTACGGGTATGCGGGTGTGTGTGTGAGTGGGTGTGCAATTGCGTGTATGCATGTGAACATGTGTATGCATATTGTGTGCATGAGGGAGAGATGGAGAATGAGGGGGGGTACGTGAGAGTGAGGGGGGGCGGGGAGTGCGGGGGGGTGAGGGTGGGTGTAGGCGGGAGGGTGTGGGTGGTGAGGGTGGCGGAGAGAGAGGAGGGGGTGTGGGTGTGGGCAGAGAGAGGAGGGGCGGGGGGCGGGTGGCGGAGAGAGCGGGAGGGTGTGGGTGTGGGCGGAGAGAGAGGAGGGGGTGTGGGTGTGGGCGGAGAGAGAGGAGGGGGTGTGGGTGTGGGCGGAGAGAGGAGGGGCGGGGGGCGGATAGCGGGGGGCGGAGTGAGAGGAGGGGGTGTGGGTGTGGGCGGAGAGAGGAGGGGCGGGGGGCGGATGGCGGGGGGCGGAGTGGGGGTGGCGGGGGGCGGATGGCGGGGGGCGGAGTAGGGGTGGCGGGGGGCGGAGTAGGGGTGGCGGGGGGCGGATGGCGCAGAGAGCGGGAGGGTGTGTGGTGAGGGTGGCGGAGAGAGAGGAGGGGGTGTGGGTGTGGGCGGAGAGAGGAGGGGCGGGGGGCGGATGGCGGGGGGCGGAGTGGGGGTGGCGGGGGGCGGATGGCGGGGGGCGGAGTGGGGGTGGCGCGGACATGCGGGGTGGGGGTGGCGGGGACCTGCGGGGGGGGAGGGTGGGTGTAGGCGGGAGGGTGTGTGGTGAGGGTGGCGGAGAGAGAGGAGGGGTGTGGGTGTGGGCGGAGAGAGGAGGGGCGGGGGGCGGATGGCGGGGGGCGGAGTGAGAGGAGGGGGTGTGGGTGTGGGGGGAGAGAGGAGGGGCGGGGGGCGGATGGCGGGGGGCGGGGGGCGGATGGCGGAGAGAGCGGGAGGGTGTGGGTGTGGGCGGAGAGAGAGGAGGGGGTGTGGGTGTGGGCGGAGAGAGGAGGGGCGGGGGGCGGATGGCGGGGGGCGGAGTGGGGGTGGCGGGGACATGCGGGGTGGGGGTGGCAGGGACCTGCGGGGGGGTGAGGGTGGAGTTATGGCGGAGGAGGCGGGAGAGAGAGAGAGAGAGAGAGAGAGAGAGAGAGAGAGAGAGAGAGAGAGAGAGAGAGAGAGAGAGAGAGAGAGAGAGAGAGAGAGAGAGAGAGAGAGAGAGAGAGAGAGAGAGAGAGAGAGAGAGAGAGAGAGAGAGAAGAGAGAGAGAGAGAGAGAGAGAGAGAGAGAGAGAGAGAGAGAGAGAGAGAGAGAGAGAGAGAGAGAGAGAGAGAGAGAGAGAGAGAGAGAGAGAGAGAGAGAGAGAGAGAGAGAGAGAGGAGAGAGAGAAGGAGGGGAGAGAGAGAGAGAGAGAGAGAGAGAGAGAGAGAGAGAGAGAGAGAGAGAGAGAGAGAGAGAGAGAGAGAGAGAGAGAGGAGAGAGAGAGAGAGAGAGAGAGAGAGAGAGAGAGAGAGAGAGAAAGAAAGAAAGAAAGAAAGAAGAGGGGACGGGAGAGAGAGAGAGAGAGAGGGAGAGAGATAGAGAGAGAGAGAGAGAGAGAGAGAGAGAGAGAGAGAGGAGAGAGAGAGAGAGAGAGAGAGAGAGAGAGAGAGAGAGAGAGAGAGAGAGAGAGAGAGAGAGAGAGAGAGAGAGAGAGAGAGAGAGAGAGAGAAGAGAGAGAGAAGGAGAGAGAGAAAAGAAAGAAAGAAAGAAAGAGAGGGAAATAGAGAGAGAGAAGGAAAGAGAGAGAGGGAAAAAGAGAGAGAGTGAGGGAAAGGAGAGAGAGAGGGAAAGAAATCGAAAGAGAAGAGGGAGAGAGAAAGAAAGAGAGGGAATAGAGAGAGAGAGAGGGGGAAAGAGAGAGAAAGAGAGAAAAAGAGAGAGAGAGGAAAGAAAGAGATGGCGGGGAAGAGGGAAGGGAGGGGGATCTACACTCTTCTCCGTGTAACCTTACAGAAATAGATCTCAGTTTTTGTTTTTCTGTATTATCGTTAATTCATCGTCTGTATTACTAGCGTCAGCTTTGAATCCTATCACAACAAATCTGAACACTTATCTTGAATTGTCTCCAGCATGTATCTGTCTTTCAATTCAATTGTAATTTATGCGCACAACAGAAATCATGAATTCATCAAAAGCAAACTTATAAACTATGAATATATATCGGCATTAGACACATTGATTGTAAAGTCATAGTGGAGATTTATATTTTGATTTATCTTGGTGTGGTCGAAACGTCTGCATCAGATGAAAGTGTCGTTCAAATCTTCATGCATTACTTTTCAGAATAAATAGATTCGCAAAGATTTTTGAACCTAGGAAATTATACTTTAGCATACGTTAAATACCGGATTGATAAATACCACAATCACATGAAACATTTCTTCTGATGGTGATAGATAAGTGGATCAAAGAAGAGGAAAGCGGGAACACAGTAATACTCCGATTGCAACAACAAAATTTGATAAGAAGTTATAGAACTAAACGAACGTTCTTGCATCACATGATAAAATCACTTAACAATATTTTACTATAGATTCATACGTCTAGAAAGACTCTACCTGAACGCTCAATATGTTTCTGCAGATCAAGAGATGATTGTTCAATCATATATACCTTTGAAAATGCACAAAAAATCTTATGTGTGGAAGTATATTTACAGTTTTAAGTCAAAGCCATGTACTGTTCTAACAAAATATTCACAAATATGTGCATGTTATATTTATTAAATCTTTGAGAAAACATACGTGCAGTCATAATTTAGCAGAATCGAAAAAAAAACCGAATCCTGCAGAACTTTCAAAATCCTTTTTATGTTGTTGATGAAAGCTATACGTGTACGTGCAATAGCTAAACCATAAACAATTCATTAAAAAAATGTTGACTAGAAAATGTTACAGTAAATGTTGGGTTCTTTAGCATTGAAGCTGATGGAACTCCTAAGCGTCTTCATGTGGAAGCATATGCTTTCCTAGATCAGAGCGGCTATAGATACCAGCATTCCAATCGTTCTGCAAGTCCACACATATCGCCAATTGTTTTCTTGTCTAATAAGCTTCTCTTGTAACGTTTTTCTTTTTTCCGAAGATGTTCTATGCCCCTAAAAACCTCACATCTCATCGGCCTCTTCTTCTCCTAATGCCCGATTAAACGCCGTGCATTGAGTATGGAGATGAGAAATAGAGGGAGCTTTCCTTCTGGTAACTGTCCCCTCAAACGCAGCCCTCTTCCATCCCTTTCTAAGTTCATTCGCTGCTGGCAAAATGCACCGTGTTCTCATGGAAGATCCCCCTTTTGTCTGCCAACCATCCTTTTTTTTTAAGTTGATTATCCAGCCGTCCTTTTTCCTATCATGCGTCGCCTCCTCTCTCTCTTCGTATGCAAGCTCTTCGTTTTTCCATGCATGCGCCACTTTCTTTGTCAAAAAGCTACCCGTTCCCTGCATGTCACTCCTTTTGATTTTATAGAATCGAAAATCTATAATAATAAGAGTTTTTTCAAAAAACATACGCAGAACTAATGTGCCTCATGACATGTCCTCCCTTTGGATAATATTGATATACTATTACATGCATTGGTAGATCATTTATGCTTTGAGATCAGGAAACTGAATAGATCCTTAGATGGAATGCCAACAACATTGTTTTGAAGGCCATTTATTTCTCCATGTGTTTTTTTCTTAGATATTGTCGTTTTTTTCATAAGAAAAAATCTTCAAAAATTGCTCTTGTTTTGACTACTCTGCCAAATCAAAAGGTGTAAAGCCCTTGCATTGCACACTTCAATGTTTGCACCATTATTTAAAAGAACATTGCAAGTTCAAGATTTCCTACTCGAAGTAGAGATCTAAATTCTCTACGACACCACTCGTCCTAGTTTTTGACTAGGTCGCCTGGGCAACATCATCTAGATCTGGACATGCCTGTGTACCATCTACCACAGGGAGCAAGCCTTGTTTCTGGACGATTATCGTCATAGTCATTTTTGAAGGTTGAAAATTACCACCGAGGAGCTTGTCAAGCTTGTATGTTCACACAGCAGTCGCTCGTGCCATGGTGATCAAGCAAGCACAACGATACAAGCATAGCTGGGTCATGGCTTAGACGTCTAGGCTACATGATAGCATGCAGAAAACTAATAACTCATAAGTTCAAAGGCTTAGAGAGGCTTGAATATCAAGAATTATACACAGATCATTGACTAATCACGATGTTATAGTTATAATGTGGGGGCATGGTCGTAACGCATGCATACTCATTGGAATCGGTGCACTTATTGGCCTTGCTGGCAATGGCGCGTACTTGAGGTATATGTGGCAGTCCAACATCCCCTGCCCTTGACATGTCTTGTAGAAATATTTGAACACGTGTAAATAAAATTTATTTTTGCATTTTTCTTTTTATAATTATAATGCTTAGTATTCAATGTTATGTCCTAAACTTTCAAGCTTTTATGTATTCAGATAAAGAAACCACACATCAATGCATTTCTGAACGTTCCACCTTATGCAACACTCTCTACTTTTGATTAGTTCTGGCTGAAATTTTGAATGCATTTCTGAATGTTCCATCTTATGTGTGAATAACTGGGTGGTAACACTATGTACTGTTGATTATTTGCGGTTGAAATTTTGAATGCATTTCTAAATGTTCCATCTTATTTGTGAATAAGCAAATGTTCCATCTTATCTGTGAATAAGTGGGTGGTGGCACTGTGTACTTTTGAATATTTTCAATTGGAATTTAGTGATTTTTCATCTATGTCTAGTCCATCTCTTATCTGAAACCACGCTACATACATCAATGTTCCAATCAAAGCCTAAAGTTGATGGGTAGAATAACCTAGCATATGACAAGTACAATAAATCTTTTTCCTTTCATATGATATGTTTCCTTTGAGAAATCTCATGCAAACAAAAGGTATTTTTTAGTGACGATAACTTCCCATAAATTTTCCACATTCTTGGAAATCAACGGCAACATGGTATATGTGTCTAATACAACTTAGGTTGCTTGAGTCCCAATCTACGGACGTTTTTCTATTCATATACCTTTCCATCTGAGCTGATTCCGCAAAACACATTTGAGCTGATTCGAGAAAATACTAAGATCTTGTACATATTTTTACGGGCAAAAACAAACATATACTAAAATATGCTTGTATGTGTATATGGAAATACCTGAGAATAGAGAATATGTGTTCTACAATCCAGGATTATATATGATTGTATTTCAAGTATAGAGAGGATCAGACTAAAATTACATGTTCAACATCAACAATTGCTACCATCACAATATAAAGACTATCTCTTTCTCTCTCTCACTCTCTCTCTCTCTCTACGGCTCTGTGTAAGAAACAACCTTATTGATTTACATGCAAAAACATCCTTACAAATATAAATATAGACAAATATACTCTATGGAAACCAATAAATCTATAAATCAATGGACAATACTAAACTGTGTATAATAGTTATGCAGTCTCTTTTAGTGCTACGCCGTCAGAAACTCTAATATACCTATCTTATGAAGGATCATCAAATAACATAAGACTTGATGATACAAGGAAAGGTAAAAATAAAAAACTTGATTTCTTACGTTATAGTAATATTCCTTCTTCTCAAAGTTTAAAAGACTCTCATAACAAGGGCGAAGATAAAAGCTATGATAGATGTCTTAATGATTGAAAAAACATCTCATATGATGAGAAACGTTGAAAAAAAATGTATTTCATCATTTTATCGTATAATTTGTGATCGTTTTTGCACCCTTTATCAAGAAATGCAGAGAAAAATGACCAAGCAAATGTACATTTGCATCGTTTATGAGGAAAACAAAGAAAGGAAATAGTAGATATGAGAGTACAATAGACTCGAAGTTGAAATTTCACATATTTCCATAGCGCAAGAGCTGAATCCCAGTGTTGGAAATTGTCAACAATAAGCCCTGGAAGCTTTGTAGCGATCACCCGAGGAAGAAAGGAAACTCTGTAGCATCTGATAATAGAAGTAGAATAATGACTCTAGTCGAGTTATACTGACTCTAGTCGAGTTATACTCCTAGTTATACTAGCCTCATCGAACTCTAGATCCGTTTCATATCTTGAGACCGGTAGGACTCCTTGCTGTTCTCATAACAAATGTAATAATCCAGGCTTTTTCATGCCACCCCCATGAGAAGGCAGCAAACCAAAAAATAAATAAGAAATGAAAATGAAAACTAGCATAAGTCACTTGAATTCTAATTTTCTTTTGTTTTAATTCTGCAAAGAATGGACACGTTACGTATGGATTTCAAGCTTCTTACATCGTACGGGCGATTGTGCCTAAGTTTCTAGTACCGTAGGGGCTATGGCGATTGAGCATGAGGGTCTCTCACATCCTGCATCTGTGCGAACAATGGATTCCATGACCGTGATAGAGTTGCCGCCTGAAGTGGAAGGGAATAAGAACTGGAAAACAAACGACAAAGGTTTCATAATTAATCGCATACCCAAGGCTACAGCTTCCGCGTGTCAGCAGTTCTATTACGTGAGGTTCATGGTCAACGACGTATTCAAGTAGTATGCAAGCACATACGTGCTGCCTCCAAACTTGCAATCGTCTCGATCTTGGCTGTGTCAAGAACGACTTAGAATTACTGTTTTGAACTGCCCTACAAGGACTTTGGTTGTCTGTAGGGACAGCACACTCGCAGCTCGCTACGGCATCTTCATCCTTCCATATCCTGCGTTAAAAACGTTCAATTAGTGAATGACGACTGGGTCAGGTTCACGGTCAAGCCACGGATACATCGTGCTGATGGGTACCTTCATCCGACCTGTCGCAGCAAGCGCAGGCTTCCTCATCATCGGCCTGTGGCACTTATTCAACACGCTCAGCAACTATGGCTCCGGTGGTCCTCTGGAAGTTCGAGACGCTTCCTTGGTTTTCGACGAAGATGGTTTGGAAATGCAGGCTATGGCACATTGAGATCTACGCCATTATGGGAGGCTCGCTCCTCTCCATAGCTGTCCCAATAAGCACAAGCCGTGGCAGATAATCTCTTTATCCCGCCGGGGCATCTCAGCAACTTTGAGCACTCCACGATTTCCCTTTTTCTGTTCCGGTATGCATTAGTTCCGTGCTTCTCTGGCTCAGGTACCAGGGATGATCCAGACCATGGAATAGACCGGATTCTGTCATACAGCTCTGACATATGATGGCCCCCTCGCCTTTGCGAAACAGCTTTTAGTTTTCCGTCTTCGTTGTGCGGACATTACCGCTGGTTGCTGCAATTAGTCGTCTTTGTATGTATGCTCAGCACACAGATAGAGGTGATACGTCCTCAGAGCTTCCTTGTTGCATTTGTGCGAACACATGGCCTTTATACTACGGATGGCCATCTTCACTCCGATGGGTTGCGAACTGGAGCACGAGAAGTATCATCGGCTTGTCAGGTGCGAAAGTGAAGATATCACAACGAGGGCGAAGGCCATAGCCACATTGCCGTTCACCTGGTATGTAGCATCCCTCCTTGGGCTTGTTCTTGTGGCACTCATATATGCCATCCATTACTATGCAACATTTCGTAAATATCAAACAATAGTTGATACAACGGAGGCGCCTTCCCTAGTTAAAGTGGAGATGGCTAGCGGTTCATGTAGAATCAGTGTCTGTGGATGATATGGAAGATAAGTAACCTTCTTTTGTCCATGTACAAAGAGGGGTCTTAATATTTTGCTATCCCATTACGTCTTAATCAAGCTCATGCATCTTCCCTGTGAAGAAGGAAATTATGGAAGGGCTACGTCATAAACATTTGTCTAGATATGCATTGCTTAGATATTTATCGTTCATCTTGCATGGATTCAGCATACGTTGTACAGCTTTGTGTAGATCCTGGAAACAAAGCTATTCTCGCTGGAGGCTGAAATTATTCAAAGACTACATACATGCATCCAGGAGATCTCTTTTACTTGCACATTGGGGGGCGTTCGTGGAACCAAGTTACTACGATAACACCTCCATTACAAGATGTAAACGAAGTTTAATGCTAATTATCTGCATGAGTAGTTTCCAAATACTAAATATCTGTTGATTAGTTTTGAAATACTATAAGTAAATTCCGATCGGTTTTATTCGTTAACTTATGTATGTTTCATAAAGTACTTCCCCATTGTTTCTTTTGTTTCCCAAATTTCGACATTTTTATAAGCGGATCGAGAATGTACGTGAAAATACAGTCACAACGTCCCCCAAGAACCACCAAGAAAATCTCTGTTAATTTCTAGACATGCCGTCGATTCTCAAGTTCATGCATTGTGAAGGAATATCATTTCTACCTCTTTGACAGTATAATATGCAAGGGCACCGTAGATTGCTTAGTCCTCTACTATCTATGATATGAGAACATGATAATCCTTCAATCAAGCTCTGAAGAGCTCAAAACTACTTTTGTAGGGGTAGTGATTATCTAGAACAAAATAATACCTTCCGGGGATCTTCACATTACATATTATGCTCACCTTTGTGATGTATTGTTCTCTCAGGATATCCTTGCAAGAGAATGAGAACGGCATTAGGCAAAAGGGTAACTCAAGTGCGTAGCTAAGTTTAAATAGGTTCTTGCCTTGCTATAGAGGCCTACAAGAAAAAGCCAAGCATAGAAAACATGATAAACTTGCCTTCCTTTATCTCCTTTAGTTTGAGGAGTGCAAACTGAAGAGGGTCCATTGCAAGTCCTAAAGGATGGAATGGTCCATCAAGATGCAAGTGATCAAAACCTGGCAGATTCCCTGCTCTATAGTATTAAACCCCACCAAAATTAACCATTTTTGCAATTGCTTCTACAAAAAGACCAACAAGAACAATTGCTATAAAGTATCCTATTGAGTCACCATCAAAAGAAGAGAGCCCTAGTCTAGAGCTAGACAACCCCGGGTCAATAAACTACCCCGAACTTGGGGAAAACCCTAGAAAGGAGAAATCCCATATCCCCATCTTTCTTCACTTTGTCGTTTAGCCCTTGCCCTTAATTCAAACGTGCACAACCATTTTGAAAGAGAAAAAAAAAATAAATCCTAGATATTTGCAATATATGCACCAAAAGTATCTCTCTAAGTATCATAGCTTCCATTACACCATTGGCTCTATCGTATGTAAAATTTGTATTCATACATCATGTAGCACATGTTCCTATTATATGGGTCTTCTTCCTTTTAGAAAAGAAGTCAGCCATATCCACATCCTCTCAATCCCACCCAAAGAAGAGCTCCTTTAAATTCACTAATGGTTGCTATTCTCTGTGAAGAGATGGATAGGTATGTGCTTGAAGATGAAGAGGTGTTGCAAAATCCTTGATCTACACCATCCAAATGAACTCCAGGAGTATATGGTGGGCCCTTTTAGCTTGCCAATGAATGTATTAGACACCCTATGTACCTTGGAAGATCACTCTCAAAAAGATAGATCAAAACAGATAAGTTGGAGTTAGCTCAGAGGTGAAAACTTACTATTCTTGGTTCATACACATGTCCAGTGTTTTACATAATTCTCTGAGCACAGCAACAATTAGCTTAATTCCTCTTGGGGACGTCTAGGTAACTTGAAGAGCTAACTTTAAAGAGTAATCTCATAAAAAATAATGAACCACACACTGAGAATGAATTTTAACAACTGATGACATCATCCCGGTTTTCACGGGCTGCTACAGTTTGAGACCAGTGAGCAGACAAATCAACATAACTCAAAATGTAGGAATCCAATGATTATGAACATTTGTATGGTTATACTAGACAGTAAGCTGAATCCAACAAGTATTAAATCACTGAATGTGGATGAGTAACCATTGAGAAACACCTCTTACAAGATGAGTGAAAAAGTCGGGTACCTGAGAGAGAAGTGAAAATGCACAGTCACTGTTGACTTCAACTAAACATAACTGAAGATTGCAACATTCAAATGACATGAAAATTTGTGAGCATATATTAGACTTATAGAGCTAACTTTACCAAGTTAAATCATTGAAAATGATGCACCAAGCTCAGAGAAAACATCTCTGCAAGCTGACTGAGAGAACTAAGAGTAATGGCAGTGAGTAGTACACTTCACAAGAACATGGAAAGATGAACTCAAATAATCATGAAAATGAAAGTATATTGCTTGTACAATACAATGACTTATTGATACATATGTGTGCCTGGTAATCACACCTTGATATGGCATAAAGCTCAGCTCTTGGAGGTCTTCACATAGGTCTCTCTAACCACGACTAAAACTGCCATCTATTTATAGTTGAGTTTGGTAGGCTAACTTCCCTCAATCACTCTCCAATCAATCAATGATTGATTTGATTCTCTACCTACCACAAATCACGAATTCGTGGCTCCTCTTTCCATTCTTGATCAAGTGGACTCAACCACTTAAGATTCTTTCACTTTTACATTAAGTAAACTCTTCAAAAGTTACAAGAGGTAGTTCACAAGTGAACTTTACATAGTCTTCATTTTAAGGCTTTTTCTATGACTTTGTGAGACTCAAGCCAATACTTAGGCTTGTCATAGACTTGCTCCAACAGCTCCCCCTCAAGCCAAGTATGCTTGAGGTCTTCAATCTTCCAAGATTACCTGCAAACCAATCATAGCCTTGAATTTGCAAAGCTTTGTACCATCCAATGCTTTGGTTAGAATATCTGCACATTGTTGATGAGTGGACACATATGATATTTGAATCTCTTTGCTTAGAACCTTCTCTCGTACATAGTGATAATGAACTTCAATATGTTTAGTCCTTGCATGAAAAATAGGATTAGCAGCCAAATGAATAGAACTCATATTGTCACCATAAATAGTTGGAGTTCCAAACTCCAATCCAAGATCTTTGAATAATGTCTTCATCCACATAGCTTCTTGTGTAGCTATGGCAAGACCTCTATATTCAGCCTCAGTAGAAGAGAGAGCAACTATGGGTTGCTTCTTGGATGACCATGAAATAAGCTTTGAACCTGCAAAGGTAAGATAACCTGAAGTGCTCCTTCTATCTTCCTTGGAGCCAGCCCAATCTGCATCAGAAAATAGCTTCAAACCTAAATCAGATACATAAGGATAATAAAGTCCTTCATTTATGGTTCCTTTGAGATACTTGAGAATCCTTTTGGCAGCATCCATATGTGGTTTCCTTGGTGTGTGCATAAATTGACTTAGCACACTCACACTGTAACATATATCTACTCTTGTCAATGTGGCATAGTTGAGACTACCCACTAGACTTTGATATGATGTGATGTCCTCTATGAGTTCACCTTCATGTGAGCTCAATTTGTGATTGACCTCCATTGGAGTACCTGCAATCTTACAATCTTGCATCTTGAGTTTTGCCAACATGTCCTTAATGTACTTCCTTTGAGTGAGAAACAAACCACGATCTTTGTAGACAACTTCCAAACCTAGGAAGTAGGTAAGTGAACCCAAATCACTTATCTTGAACTCTTCTCTCATCTGATCTTTGATCTTCTTCAAACCATCTCCATCATTTCCTGTCAATATAATATCATCTACATATACACATAGGTAGATGACCTCGGAATTACTCTTTTTAATAAAGAGTGAAGGATCTGCCTTGCTTGGTTGAAAGCCTTTGTCCTGCAAGAATGAAACAAGCCTGAAATTCCAAGCTCTTGGAGCTTGCTTGAGACCATACAATGCTTTGTTAAGTTTACACACATAATCAGGATAAACTTGGTTCTCAAAACCAGGTGGTTGTGCCATATATACCTCTTCTGTTATCCAACCATTCAAAAATGCATCCTTTACATCTAGTTGAAGTATCTTCCAATTCTTGGAAGAGGCAATACTAAGCAAAACCCTAATAGTAGGCATCTTTGCCACAAGAGAGAAAGTCTCCTCATAATCAATTCCCTGAGTTTGTGCAAAGCCTTTTGCTACAAGCTTTGGCGTATACCTGTTAATTGAACCATCAGAATTCTTCTTGAGTTTATAGACCCATCTTGAGCCTATTACCTTCATGGATGAAGTCTTGGGCACCAAATCCCAAGTGTTGTTTTCCTCAAGTGCTTCAATCTCTTCCTTCATTGCATGCTTCCATTCTGATTTTGCTTTGGCCTCTTCAAATGATGATTGCTCCTCTTGGTTTATATACTGTGCTATGTGGATAGAGTGTTTAGTTACTAATGAGGTGTCAAACCCATACCTTTCTGGTTTTTTCTTTTCCCTCATAGATCTTCTTAGGCCATGATGTGATGATTCTGCCTCATGTCCAAGTTCCTGCAATTTTGCTTTACCTTTAGACTTCCATGCTTTGATCTTTTCCATCTGAGATTCTTCATCATCCTCTGAGGTGTCTCGTTCTTCAATCTTCGGTTGTTGTCTACCAAGCTTTGGAAAATCTCCTTCAAGATCATATGGTAAATTGACCTTCATGCATGAATCTTCATACCATGAATTGTTCTCATAAAAAACTACATCTCTGCTTACCAAGAATCCTTTGTTGGTAGGGTTGTATAACATGTAGCCCTTTTGATTGTTGTCATATCCAATAAATACACACCTTTCTGCCTTTGGATCCATCTTGCCTCTAACCTGTGAAGGAACATGAGCAAAAGCAATACATCCAAAAATTTTATAATGATCTAAGCTTGGTCTTCTTCCATTCCAAGCCTCATATGGAGTCATCCCGTCAAGGGATTTTGAAGGCAACCTGTTAATCAAGTAAGTGGCTGTAGATACAGCCTCAGCCCATAAGTAATTAGGTAAATGCTTTTCAATTAAGATAGACCTTGCAACTTCAACAATTGTCCTATTCCTCCTTTCTGCCACTCCATTTTGCTCAGGAGTGTACCTTGTAGTTACCTCTCTTTTGATTCCTCTTTCTTGAAGAAAAGAATCAAACTCATGGGAGAAATATTCTCCCCCTCCATCTGACCTTAGCCTTTTTAGTGATTTACCTGCTTGATTCTCCACAAGAGCCAAATATCTTTTGAAACATGAAAAAACTTCATCTTTGTGTTTCATAAAGAATAGGATAGTCCATCTGCTGCAATCATCAATAAAGGAAACATATACCTTGATCCAGATATTGAAGCTTCCTTGCTAGGTCCCCATACATCTGTATGAACCAACTCCAAGAGATCTCCATGCATATAACCTTTCTTCATGAATGGTAACCTGTGAGACTTTCCAAATTGACATGCACTACACTTATAAATCATATGTTGTTTTGACAAGTTAGGAAGTCCAAGTACACTTTGGTCCTTGCAAATTTTCTTTAATGACCTTTGACCAATATGTGCTAACCTTTTGTGCCATACTTCCAATTCTGTGAGTGTCTGACTACCATAATTAAAGAGAGCAATGTTTCTAGTGTCCTGTAATTCAAATGTAAACAATCTACCTGTCTTTTCACCTTTTACAATTCTTCTGAATCCTTGACTTGGATCCTCAACAAATGCTCCTGCTTTTGTGAACCTAACTTGCAACCCTTTCTCTCCTATCCGCCCAACACTTATCAAATTCTTTGTAATGGTAGGGACATAGAGTACCTTACTGAGTAGGTTGATGTTTCCATCAGGTGCTTTGGCATTGCCTATTTTGTCCACAAGATGTTTTGTATCATCTCCTGTTTGTACCTCATGCTTATTCCTTGGATCTTCTAAATCTGATAGGAGTGCCACATTTCCTGCCACATGATTTGAACAACCTGAATCTATGTAAAAAACATGCTCATCAGATTTACCTTGTGGCATAGCCATGTTCATGATCAATAATGAATCCTCTTTGTTTGAGTCTTCTGTGTAGTTATTGTAGTCTCCTTCCTTTGTAGCCTCCTTGATAGTTTGAATGATTGTAGTTGTTGTAGTTGCCATGGTAGTTGTTGAACCTTCCTCTTGAGTAGCCATAACTTCCTCTACTGTATCCTCTGCCTCTTTGATTCCTGGAATTCCTAAAGCAATTTTCAGTTGTATGATTAGTTAATCCACAAATAGAACATGAGTTGGAGTCTTGGGATCTCCCCCTGCCTTGTCTACCTCCTCTTCCTCTACCTCTGCCATGTCTTCCTCTACCTGCATAGTTAGCTTGATATGTACCTGCTTCATCATCCACTTTCTTTGCCTTTCCTTTGTTATCTTTAGACTTGCTTTTATCCGTGTATAAAGCTGAACATTGATTACCTTTAGAGCTTTCTCCATTTTTTATAAGCTTTGCCTCTTGAGTAAGTAGTTGTCCAATGAGTGTGTTGAAATCAGGTACATGCATGTCCATGTACAAATCCATAGCTGTGGTGAATGCTTCCTACTTGTCATCTGCCTTCAAGCCATTGATGACCTGCCTTACAATTTGCTCTTCATCTATTACCTCTCCAATGCTTCCCAACTGATCCGCTATGTCCTTGAGCTTTGTGACAAAATCAGTCACATTTTGTTGGGAGCCTTCTTGAGAGTTGTGAAATCCATCCATAGTTGATGCTTCCTAGCTTTAGTACTTGAAGAAAAGAAAGCTTCAAGTGCATCCCACACTTCCTGAGATGTCTTACAACTTCTAATGTGAGGCAACAAAAAATCTGAGATAGAGTTGAGGAGATAAGACCTTGCGAGTGCATCCTTGGAGCACCATGTGCTCAATCTTTCTTGCTCTTCTTGTGTTGGTTGACTTTTGTTCCTGAAACTTGGCATAACTTCATCTCCAGCCACATAACCATATAAACTTCTACCTTGGAGATAGGCTTCCATTTTTGGATCCTTCATAGGTTTCCTATTTTTGAAAATTTCAATGAAGAGGTCTTCAAAAAGAGCACTAAGCCCTCTTACATCAAACTTATCTTTCTCTTTTGGTTGGCAACTTTGCTCTGTCTAACGGAGTTCTATCTCTCACCCATAAAAAAATTAACTATAAGGATCCCTTACCTCTGATTCTCCACAACAAAATTTAAACAGGTCCTTGAATAGCTACATAGGCCTACAATAAAAAGCCAAGCATAGAAATCATGATAAGCTTGACATCCTTTATCTCCTTCAGTTCCAGGTGTGCAAACTGATGAGGGTTCTTTGCAAGACCTAAAGGATGGAATCTCTTGGAAGATTTCTCCTCCAAATGCACAACAAGAAGCTTGGACCCTTCCCAAGACCTATGAGCCCTCACACTAGTACTTACTAAAACTGGTATATCTCACAATTCCCAAGTACGATCCAAACACCGTCTTAGACACAAAAACTAGACAATATATAGCCCTATTTTCTTAGGAGGTTTCAAGACAGAATAGCAAAAAAAGAAATAGCAATATCTCATAGTACAATACGAGTTTTGCCTTATGAACTAGAATCCTTGCTTTATAAGCTTTCCAGCAAGTACAAGAACTTTCAAAATGGAGCTTCCTACAAACAGAAATTGAAGTCCTATTAGGTTGCTACAGAAATGGAGCACCCTTTGGAAAGGGTAGGAGAGATATATAAGAGAATAAGAGCATCTATAAGAGCATATATATATATATATATATATATATATATATATATATATATATATATATATATATATATATATATATATATATATATATATATATATATATATATATATATATATATATATATATATATATATATATATATATATATATATATATATATGTGTGTGTGTGTGTGTGTGTGTGTGTGTGTGTGTGTGTGTATATATATGCAGGATCCCGACTTCCTAGTATCCACACACACCTTCAATGAGCATGGATGATCTTTATATAGCCATGAGAGCCTTCTAGGACGCTTCATATGTTCTCCATGTCTCCTTGTCTCTTCACTCTCCTTGTGACTTTCTCTCTTCATTGGAGTGGCTTCTGGTGGTCCAATGCCTCCTTTTGGATAAGCTTGCACCTTCAACTTTATTCTTTGACTTTCCTAAGTCCCAAAAGCCTTCAAATGAAGTTATTTGGTGCAAAAAAAACTTGAGCTTGCCCTAGAAATGCATATGTTTTAACACTCCCCCTGAAGCTCAAGTTCCTTTTGCGTTTGAAGTTGGTTCCTTGAGTTGTATGGCTTGCTTCAGCTTAACAAGATTTCCAGCATCCAAGAACTTTCTTAGTAGATCAACTACCTGTTCCTTTGTACTTACATTATGAATATCCACTTCCTTTTCAAGCACCTTCTCCCTTATGAAGTGATAGTGCACTTCGATGTGTTTGCTCCTTGCATGAAACATAGGATTATTTGCAAGATAGATGCGTGATATATTATCTCCAAACAAAGGAACTGATCCAACGTGCACATTTAAGACTTTAATAGCTTTTTCATCCACATTATCTCACAGGTAGCTTGCGCCAAGGCTCTATATTCAGCTTCGGTCGAAGATAAAGCAACTATGGGTTGCTTCTTTGAACTCCATGATACAATTTTTTTTCCTAGCATGATCATATAACATGTGGTGATTCTTGTATCATCTTTGCAGCCTGACAAAATAGTATCCACATATTCTTTGAGCTCTAATGATCCTCCATAAGCATAGAAAAGTCCTTGATTTATTGTACCTTTGATGTACCTCAGTATCCTCTTTGCTACATCACTACAACAGATCGATGGTATATTGAGGTCTTTACCGAGGAAAATGAACGCAGCTTTATTTTCCACGACGCCGGTGTAAAGGTTGATGTGTGCGTTGGTACCAAAGCGCCGGTATAAGCGTCGGTATATGCGTCGGTATATGCATGGGTATAAGCATTGGTACATGCGTCGGTATATGCATCGGTATTACGAGTGCCCATACCGGCGCATATACCGAGGCTTCTGCTGGAGATACCGTTGCGGACACCGTCGCCTGCTGGGTGTACCGATGGTTATTCGAATGACACTACTGGGAGTACCGTCGTGTATACTGATGACCATACGTGCAAAATTTTTTTTGGGCAAAATATTTTGTCTTTTGCTACAGAAACATTACCATGATGTTGCTTAACAAAAGACAATACACTCTGCCCAAAAAAAGACCGAGTACATGTGATGTGTACTCTAATGACAACTGAAATATGATTTCATGAAACATAGTATTATTGGACACAAAAGAGATAATTTGAATGAACCATGAACCATATAACAAAGAAGTTATATATTTCAATAATGAAGCATGTACAAGAGTATGGCAAACCACTGTCATATATGATGCTTTTAAAAAATGTGGCAAAACAATGTATTGTCATATGAAAATCAAATACAAAATATTGGTCTTCCACTACCATACACATGCAAAGAATGTTCCATATCAACAGTCCTACAACAAAGAACATTAATGGAATGAGATAAATTCACATGAAAATTACAATCAACAAGTAAAAATCAAGTTTATAAATTAATTACCTCATCGCAAATGCTCCCATGAAACCACCGCACCGCGTCCCTCCAAGTTCTGCAATAGTGTTGGAGGACGACCCATTGCCAGCTCCTGAAACAAATATAAAAAGATTAGAGAAACATACATGAGAAATTTAACACAAATAAATTCAATAAATGAAATGGTACTTACAAACTTATGACGCATCGTGTCATATCCGGCGCTACCCAAATGTGACGGTCCAATCATGAGTCTGGTGCTGCTCGTCACGAATCATGTCCCACTCCTCAGCATCTAACCATACAGGCTTCTCTAAATGTATCACGTGCCTCGGATCGTCGATGGGACATGACCTCACGTGCGATGTGCAGAATCCACTCTGAACTGACAATAGACTGTCCATCGACTGGTCGGAACTCTTGGTAAATCGTCTGTGTGATATCATTCTTTCGATCTTTATCCTGTTCACTCCATTTCAGCATGTTGGAGTGTCCAAAGTGGATGGAGCAAAGCTGTCGTATAGGTGCACGCATTGCTTTGCCAGCCGCATCCATCACCGGAGCTCCATCTCGAATACTATACACCTTGGAGTCATCATGGTCATGAGCACCCCAAGGTGTACGTGGTGTTCCACGTGGTGTACTACATGGCGTACCTACATATGAGGTACTCGTCCTAGGAGTAGAAGTGGGCGACACAACATCCGTCGCACTGCCTCCACAACAACTGCCTCCTCCGCGTCCAGACCTATGTGTAGATCCACTACTAGAACCTCTTGCTCTAGAGCGTGACCTCGATCTACGAGACGGGCCAGAACCTGTATCGCACTAAGGTGTTGAGCGCACATGTCTGTGAAGAGATGGATAGGTATGTGCTTGAAGATGAAGAGGTGTTGCAAAATCCTTGATCTACACCAGCCAAATGAACTCGAGGAGTATATGGTGGGCCCTTTTAGCTTGCCAATGGATGTATTAGACACCCTATGTACCTTGGAAGATCACTCTCAAAAAGATAGATCAAAACAGATAAGTTGGAGTTAGCTCAGAGGTGAAAACTTGTTATTCTTGGTTCATACACATGTCCAGTGTTTTACATAATTCTCTGGTAATCTCATCAAAAATAATGAACCACACACTGAGAATGAGTTTTAACAAGTGATGACATCATCCCGATTTTCACGGGCTGCTACAGTTTGAGACCAGTGAGCAGAACAATCAACATAACTCAAAATGTAGGAATCCAATGATTAGGAAAATTTGTATGAAAATGAAAGTATATTGCTTGTACAATACAATGACTTACTGATACATATGTGTGCCTTGTAATCAAACCTTGATATGGCATAAAGCTCAGCTCTTGGAGGTCTTCACATAGGTCTCTCTAACCACGACTAAAACTGCCATCTATTTATAGTGGAGTTTGGGAGGCTAACTTCCCTCAATCACTCTCCAATCAATCAATGATTGATTTAATTCTCTACCTACCACAAATCACGAATTCGTGGCTCCTTTTTCCATTCTTGATCAAGTGGACTCAACCACTTAAGATTCTCTTACTTTTACATTAAGTAAACTCTTCAAAAGTTACAAGAGGTAGTTCACAAGTGAAGTTTACATAGTCTTCATTTTAAGCTTCTTCTAAGACTTTGTGAGACTCAAGCCAATACTTAGGCTTGTCATAGACTTGCTCCAACAGCTCCCCCTCAAGCCAAGTATGCTTGAGGTCTTCAATCTTCCAAGATTACCTACAAACCAATCATAGCCTTGAATTTGCAAAGCTTTGTACCATCCAATGCTTTGGTTAGAATATCTGCACATTGTTGATGAGTGGACACATATGATATTTGAATCTCTTTGCTTAGAACCTTCTCTCGTACATAGTGATAATGAACTTCAATATGTTTAGTCCTTGCATGAAAAATAGGATTAGCAGCCAAATGAATAGAACTCATATTGTCACCAAAAATAGTTGGAGTTCCAAACTCCAATCCAAGATCTTTGAATAATGTCTTAATCCACATAGCTTCTTGTGTAGCTATGGAAAGACCTCTATATTCAGCTTCAGTGGAAGAGAGAGCAACTGTGGGTTGCTTCTTGGATGACCATGAAGTAAGCTTTGAACCTGCAAAGGTAAGATAACCTGAAGTGCTCCTTCTATCTTCCTTGGAGCTAGCCCAATCTGCATCAGAAAATAGCTTCAAACCTAAATCAGATACATAAGGATAATAAAGTCCTTCATTTATGGTTCCTTTGAGATACTTGAGAATCCTTTTGGCAGCATCCATATGTGGTTTCCTTGGTGTGTGCATAAATTGACTTAGCACACTCACACGGTAACATATATCTACTCTTGTCAATGTGGCATAGTTGAGACTACCCACTAGACTTTGATATGATGTGATGTCCTCTATGAGTTCACCTTCATGTGAGCTCAATTTGTGATTGACCTCCATTGGAGTACCTGCAATCTTACAATCTTGCATCTTGAATTTTGCCAACATGTCCTTAATGTACTTTCTTTGAGTGAGAAACAAACCATGATCTTTGTAGACAACTTCCAAACCTAGGAAGTAGGTAAGTGAACCCAAATCACTTATCTTCAATTCTTCTCTCATCTGATCTTTGATCTTCTTTATACCATCTGCATTATTTCCTGTCAATATAATATCATCTACATATACACATAGGTAGATGACCTCAGAATTACTCTTTTTAATAAAGAGTGAAGGATCTGCCTTGCTTGGTTGAAAGCCTTTGTCCTGCAAGAATGAAACAAGCCTGAAATTCCAAGCTCTTGGAGCTTGCTTGAGACCATACAATGCTTTGTTAAGTCTACACACATAATCAGGATAAACTTGATTCTCAAAACCAGGTGGTTGTGCCATATATACCTCTTCTGTTATCCAACCATTCAAGAATGCATTCTTTACATCTAGTTGAAGTATCTTCCAATTCTTGGAAGAGGCAATACTAAGAAAAACCCTAATAGTAGGCATCTTTGCCACAAGAGAGAAGGTCTCCTCATAATCAATTCCCTGAGTTTGTGCAAAGCCTTTTGCTACAAGCCTTGCCTTATACCTGTTAATTGAACCATCAGAATTCTTCTTGAGTTTACAGACCCATCTTGAGCCTATTACCTTCATGGATGAAGTCTTGGGCACCAAATCCCAAGTGTTGTTTTCCTCAAGTGCTTCAATCTCTTCCTTCATTGCATGCTTCCATTCTGTTTTTGCTTTGTCCTCTTCAAATGATGATGGCTCCTCTTGGTTTATGTCCTGTGCTATGTAGATAGAATGTTTAGTTACTAATGAGGTGTCAAACCCATACCTTTCTGGTTTTTTCTTTTTCCTCATAGATCTTCTTAGGCCATGATGTGATGATTCTGCCTCATGTCCAAGTTCCTGCAATTTTGCTTTACCTTTAGACTTCCATGCTTTGATCTTTTCCATCTGAGATTCTTCATCATCCTCTAAGGTGTCTTGTTCTTCAATCTTCCGTTGTTCTCTACCAAGCTTTGGAAAATCTTCTTCAAGATTATATGGTAAATTGAACTTCCTGCATGAATCTTCATACCATGAATTGTTCTCATCAAAAACTACATCTCTGCTTACCAAGAATCCTTTATTGGTAGGGTTGTATAACCTGTAGCCCTTTTGATTGTTGTCATATCCAATAAATGCACACCTTTCTGCCTTTGGATCCATCTTGCCTCTAACCTGTGAAGGAACATGAGCAAAAGCAATACATCCAAAAATTTTACAATGATCTAAGCTTGGTCTTCTTCCATTTCAAGCCTCATATGGAGTCATCCCATCAAGGGATTTTGAAGGCAACCTGTTAATCAAGTAAGTGGCTGTAGATACAGCATCAGCCCATAAGTAATTAGGTAAATGCTTTTCATTTAACATAGACCTTGGAGCTTCAACAATTGTCCTATTCCTCCTTTCTGCCACTCCATTTTGCTCAGGAGTGTACCTTGTAGTTACCTCTCTTTTGATTCCTCTTTCTTGAAGAAAAGAATCAAACTCATGGGAGAAGTATTCTCCCCCTCCATCTGACCTTAGCCTTTTTAGTGATTTACCTGTTTGATTCTACACAAGAGCCAAATATCTTTTGAAACATGAAAAAACTTCATCTTTGTGTTTCATAAAGAATAGGATAGTCCATCTCCTGCAATCATCAATAAAAGAAACATAATACCTTGATCCAGATATTGAAGCTTCCTTGCTAGGTCCCCATACATCTGTATGAACCAACTCCAAGAGATCTCCATGCATATAACCTTTCTTCATGAATGGTAACCTGTGAGACTTTCCAAATTGACATGCACTACACTTATAAATCATATGTTGTTTTGACAAATTAGGAAGTCCAAGTACACTTTGGTCCCTGCAGATTTGCTTTAATGACCTTTGACCAATATGTGCTAACCTTTTGTGCCATACTTCCAATTCTGTGAGTGTCTGACTACCATAATTAAAGAGAGCAATGTTTCTAGTGTCCTGTAATTCAAATGTGAACAATCTACCTGTCTTTTCACCTTTTGCAATTTTTCTGAATCCTTGACTTGGATCTTCAACAAATGCTCCTGCTTTTGTGAACCTGACTTGCAACCCTTTCTCTACTATCTACCCAACACTTATCAAATTCTTTGTAATGGTAGGGACATAGAGTACCTTACTGAGTAGGTTGATGTTTCCATCAGGTGCTTTGACATTGCCTATTTTCTCCACAGGATGTTTTGTATCATCTCCTGTTTGTACCTCATGCTTATTCCTTGGATCTTCTAAATCTGATAGGAGTGCCACATTTCCTGCCACATGATTTGAACAACCTGAATCTATGTAGAAAACATGCTCATCAGATTTACCTTGTGGCATAGCCATGTTCATGATCAATAATGAATCCTCTTTGTTTGAGTCTTCTGTGTAGTTATTGTAGTCTCTCCTTCCTTTGTAGCCTCCTTGATAGTTTGAATGATTGTAGTTGTTGTAGTTGCCATGGTAGTTGTTGAACCTTCCTCTTGAGTAGCCATAACTTCCTCTATTGTATCCTCTGCCTCTTTGATTCCTGGAATTCCTAAAGCAATTTTCAGTTGTATGATTAGTTAATCCACAAATAGAACATGAGTTGGAGTC
Source organism: Ceratopteris richardii (assembly GCA_020310875.1). Lineage (NCBI taxonomy): Eukaryota > Viridiplantae > Streptophyta > Polypodiopsida > Polypodiales > Pteridaceae > Ceratopteris > Ceratopteris richardii. The sequence continues at coordinate 43,506,270 of CM035417.1, read as the reverse complement.
TTGGGATCTCCCCCTGCCTTGTCTACCTCCTCTTCCTCTACCTCTGCTATGTCTTCCTCTACCTGCATAGTTAGCTTGATATGTACCTGCTTCATCATCCACTTTCTTTGCCTTTCCTTTGTTATCTTTAGACTTGCTTTTATCCATGTATAAAGCTGAAGATTGATTACCTTTAGAGCTTTCTCCATTTTTGATAAGCTTTGCCTCTTGAGTAAGTAGTTCTCCAATGAATGTGTTGAAATCAGGTACATGCATGTCCATGTACAAATCCATAGCTGTGGTGAATGCTTCCCACTTGTCATCTGCCTTCAAGCCATTGATGACCTGCCTTACAATTTACTCTTCATCTATTACCTCTCCAATGCTTCCCAACTGATCCGCTATGTCCTTGAGCTTTGTGACAAAATCAGTCACATTTTGTTTGGGAGCCTTGTTGAGAGTTGTGAAATCCAGCCATAGTTGATGCTTCCTAGCTTTAGTACTTGAAGAAAAGAAAGCTTCAAGTGCATCCCACACTTCATGAGATGTCTTACAACTTCTAATGTGAGACAACAAAAAATCTGAGATAGAGTTGAGGAGATAAGACCTTGCAAGTGCATCCTTGGAGCACCATGTGCTTAATCTTTCTTGCTCTTCTTGTGTTGGTTGACTTTTGTTCTTAAAACTTGGCATAACTTCATCTCTAGCCACATAACCATATAAACTTCTACCTTGGAGATAGGCTTCCATTCTTAATGACCAAGCTGAGTAGTTACCTCTGTCTAATTTGTCAATTGATGAAGGAAATCCATCTTCCATGTTGTCCAACCTTGCTCTGATACCACTGTGAAGAGATGGACAGGTATGTGCTTAAAGATGAAGAGGTGTTGCAAAATCCTTGATCTACACCAGCCAAATGAACTCAAGGAGTATATGGTGGGCCCTTTTAGCTTGCCAATGGATGTATTAGACACCCTATGTACCTTGGAAGATCACTCTCAAAAACATAGATCAAAACAGATAAGTTGGAGTTAGCTCAGAGGTGAAAACTTGCTATTCTTGGTTCATACACCTGTCCAGTGTTTTACATAATTCTCTGAGCACAGCAACAATTAGCTTAATTGTTCTTGGGGAAATCTAGGTAACTTAAAGAGATAACTTTCAAGAGTAATCTCCTAAAAAATAATGAACCACACACTGAGAATGAGTTTTAACAAGTGATGACATCATCCCGATTTTCACGGGCTGGTACACTTTGAGACCAGTGAGCAGAACAATCAACATAACTCAAAATGTAGGAATCCAATGATTATGAAACTTTGTATCGTTATACTAGACAGTAAGCTGAATCCAACAAGCTTTAAATCACTGAATGTGGATAAGTAACCACTGAGAAACACCTCTGACAAGATGCGTGAAAAAGTCGGGTACCTGACAGAGAAGTGAAGATGAACAGACCCTGTTGACTTCAAATGAACATAACTGAAGATGGCAACCTTCAAATGACATGAAAATTTGTGAGCATATAGTAGACTTATAGAGCTAACTTTATCAAGTTAAAGCACTGAAAATGATGCACCAAGCTTAGAGAAAACATCTCTGCAAGCTGACTGAGAAAACTGAGAGTAATGGTAGTGAGTAGTACACTTCACAAGAACATGGAAAGATGAACTCAAATAATCATGAAAATGAAAGTATATTGCTTGTACAATACAATGACTTACTGATACATATGTGTGCCTTGTAATCACACCTTGATATGGCATAAAGCTCAGCTCTTGGAGGTCTTCACATAGGTCTCTCTAACCACGACTAAAACTGCCATCTATTTATAGTTGAGTTTGGGAGGCTAACTTCCCTCAATCACTCTCCAATCAATCAATGATTGATTTGATTCTCTACCTACCACAAATCACGAATTCGTGGCTCCTCTTTCCATTCTTGATCAAGTGGACTCAACCACTTAAGATTCTCTTACTTTTACATTAAGTAAACTCTTCAAAACTTAGAAGAGGTAGTTCACAAGTGAAGTTTACATAGTCTTCATTTTAAGCTTCTTCTAAGACTTTGTGAGACTCAAGCCAATACTTAGGCTTGTCATAGACTTGCTCCAACAATGTCTACTAGTAGACCCAGTAGGAGATGGCTGCAAAGATGGTCGTGGTGGAGTCACAAAGCTAGGAGACATACCTCCTACGGGAGTAGCACCACCCGTAGGAGTGACACCAGTAGGAGTGACACCGGGGGGAGTGACACCGGCGGGAGTGAGGCCAACAGGAGTGAGGCCAGTAGGAGTAAGGCCGCCAGGAGTGAGGCCGGGAGGAGTGCTACCTCGAGTGATCCAATACTGTGATGCAGCAGCCATATACACAGGAGGAACCTGAGAGATGAACAACATGCGATAAGAAAAGTTATATAGAGAATAAACAAAAAAAAAACAAAAATTAGTATGTACAAGTGTTTTATTCAAAAGTCCTCTATTCTAGCATCCTCTTGAAGATCCGATGCACCGAGAATATCTATCTCTATATGGATGGCTTCTAAATCGCTCGCTATGCTGGTTTCCTCCTGATCATCGTCTATTGCTTTGTCTTCTCAAACAATGACCTCTTCTTCAATGACCTCTTGTTCTCGAACAATGATCTCTTCCTCCTCGACTATCGAATGAATCTCTGAGTCCACTAGAGATGGACTCTCTTCTACATCTATGTTTTCAAAAATTTGTCTACTACGTGGAGCGACTTGTAAAACAAATAGCCACTCTGGGTCTTTTGAATCTAGTATAAAAACAACTTGCTCACAGTGTTCGGGAAGTACAAATGTATCCCTTTCATCTGCTCATAATCTTGTGGAGTCGATTTGAAGCAAACCGCTCTTATCTCGTCTCACTGTTGCGTTTCTTCCAGAGGTGACTACTTTGAGCCATTTCACATGAAAAAAAAAGTAATCAAACTTTCTGAAAGATAGTTTCAAGATGTCTTGAATCACACCACAATAGTCTAACTCGCCTTCTAGAGCATTATTATCTCTTGCACTCGCTCTACATTTTTGCAAAAAATTCACCATCACTCCACTATCAAAAGTAGACCTATTTTGATCGATTCGTGCGATTCGAAAGTGTCACCCATGAGACCATAGTGCACCGTATTTATTATACTCCCAATCACATCCTTTTGCGAGTTCTTCTTCTTCTTCAGAGATATCTTCACCTACTGCCTTTGCTTGTGAAACCGCTGTATCTAGCCATCTGCTCATTAGAAAAGGTGGGAGAGGTCGAAGATTTTGTGGAAGAGGCAAAAATCGAGTGGAACGATTTCTTCGAAACTGAGCTCTTTCCTTTGCGTTAGTTTCCTTGGCAAGTTCATACCTTTCTAACCACTTTTGCATAGGCTCAGAGTTAACTATGCAAAACTTCATTGCCTTCTCTCTGAAAGCTGCGTCCATTTTTCTTTGCAACCCTTTACCTTGTGGTTCATCACCTACGAGACGAACATCTTCATCATCGCTCCATAAGCGAGGCATTTCGGGATCCGATATACGTAGAAACTCAGTTATTAATACAAGAGATTCTTGTACAAGCCATCCCTCAGCCATGCTACCCTCTGGACGTGCTCTCTGTCGAACAAACCCTTTTAATGTCTTCATAAAGCGCTCTAAGAAGAACATCCATCGACTATGGACAGTTCCTGCTATTGCAACTTCATCTACTAGATGAACCAGTAAATGAAGTTGAATAGTGAGAATACTTGTGGGAAAGTATTTCCCTACCATACAAACAACCTTGATAGCATTGAGTTTCGCACTCTCTACTCTATTTATCTCTTTAGAAGATATCCACCGTACTAAAGAACTAATTTTATAAATGGTTTTTCGTACATCCTCTGAAAAACAATCTTTTAGGGCTATAGGGAGCACAAATTGTATAAACTTGTGCCAATCATGAGACTTGAGTCCTACAAGATCGTCGTTTCATGTGAAAGCAATATTTAGACACCTCATGCATCTAGTAGGTGTACAAAACTCTGAAATTGTTTTCTTCACTTGTTGCTCTTCCATCCTGCGAAGCACCCAAGGAGCTCTTGATAAGGATACTGCTCCGTTGCGCTTAGTAATTGCCCACAACTCTCGCATACGACCTTGCTCTTCTAAGTCCTCCCTTTGTGCTTTGCTTTCTTTCTTTCCAATCAAAGTTTTCCAAAGAATATCTCTCACATTCTTAAAAATATGCATCGGGTCTACCAAATGATTGATCACCAATTCACTCCAATAAGGGAGTTCATGAAAAATGGACAACCGTTTCATGCTAGCAACTGGATTTTCTGAATCCCACAGTTGTTTCCAATCGCTAGCTTTCATTTGGTGTTGCGCTTGTCGATCAACTTGTCCTTCACGTAAAACATGTCCATCAGGCAAATATCTATGATGTCCTTCATCGACAGTTTTACGTAGTGCTTTAGAATAGCGTGCTTTGAGTCGTGGATTGCATAGAGGACAAGCATGGTAACCCGAAATCGATAAACCTGAACATTCATCATAACCAGGCCAATCATGCATTGTCCACATAAGTATGCCTTGCACTCGCACGTTTTGTCTTCTTATAGGTTGAGACATGTCACGCACAGTAATCCCATCCCATAAAATGCACAGTTCTTGCACAAGTGGTGCAAGATATACATCCATGTTTTTTACCTTATACTTACGTGGTACAATAAGAGCTAATAATAAATGACCTTTCTTTGTGGCCAACCATGGTGGGATATTATAATTGACCAAACATACAGGCCATGTGCTCCATGAAGAACTGCGTAATCTAAATGGATTCACTCCATCCATAGCTAGGCTTAGACGTATGGATCGAGGCTCACTAGCAAACTCTGGCCACTTACTATCTATGTGCTTCCAAGCATCAAAGTCAGCAGGTACTCGCATTACATTATCTGTAGACCTGCTCTTTGTATGCCATGACATTAACTCAGCTATAGATTTGCATCTAAACATGTTCTTAATTCGTGGAATGATAGGAAAGTGGCAAAGAACCTTTGCGAGGATTGCTTCGCCTACAACGTCTTCTCTAATTCTATTTGCTCCACACTTTGGACATACGTGGAGATGCTCATAATCATTCCGAAAGAGAATGCAATCATTCTGACAAGCATGAATTTTAGTATAATCCATTCCAATGGACTGTAAAAGTTTTTTCGCATCTCCACGTGTTGGACGCATGTCATTGTCCTCTGGCAAAAATTGATCTTTAAGAAGCCTGCAATAAGTAATTAAAATGATATTAGTAAATGAAGTTATTGTGATACAACAATGAAAGCCAATTTGTTCTCCACTTACTTGAACAATTCAGTGACACTAAATCGATTGCAGATTGAGCATCGCGAGTGAAGCACATAGTACAGATATCTTTGCTCCATTGTAAAGTGGTAAACGAGCTAATCTTCGCATGTTTTCATATTCTTCATCAACTTCTGATCGTGGAATTTTCATTGTGTCCATCTCGACACCTTCTTCACCATCATGATCTTCATCCATCTCATAAAATGCTTCAAGCATCTCTTCCATATGTTCATTCTGTGTAATATTATTAGTGCTTGCTTGTACGTCTAAGTCCTCTTTTGCTCTCTTTTGTCCGCGAGATGTTACCGGCGCAATGTCGTTTGGGTCCATCTGCTCACCTGGGGGACCATGCGAATGATAACGTAGGTTTTCCAGTCGACTCCTATCAAAGGACCCATGCTCTCTAACATGTGCAGTACAAATCCGTCGTTTCCGATAAATTTGATACTTGCATTGTGTGCAAGGACATGCCATTCTCTCTTCAGGATCCAAAGAAGCCATCTGCTACAATATGGACATTTTAGAACATTTGTTTTTTTATTAAACCTACAAATCTAACTCTTAAAGACTTCAATCTGAAATACTAAACCTAAATACTTAAATACCTAAAAAAACTTAAAACCCTAATTTTAAAACACTAATCTATATAGTTACCCTATTTTATCTATATATTCGGATTTTTTCCTGATTGATCCTATTTTATATATATATTTATTTATTTATTCAGATTTTTTTCCTCTTAATTGAGTTATATGTATGCCTAAACCCTAAAACCCTAATTTTAAAGATCTAGTCCTAAATTATGTATATTTCTATACACATGTATATATACATGTATATATGTATTATATGTGTATGTGTATGTGTGTATATATGTTATGTAGGTGTTAAAACCCTAAAACCCTAATCCAAATGACCTAGACCTAAAACATGTATATATATATATATATATATATATATATATATATATATATATATATATATATATATATATATATATATATATATATATATATATATATATATATATATATATATATATATATATATATATATATATATATATATATATATATATATATATATATATATATATATATATATATATATATATATATGCATGTGTATATATATGTGCATATAGATAGGTGTATAAGTATGTGTGTTTGTGTATTGTATATATATTCATTCTATTTAAAATGATTAAATTTAAACCTATTTTTATATATTTAATCATATATATTTCATTTATTTATTTAAAGTACTAGTTCTTATCATATT